>VKOC01000002.1:39395619-39416699 GCA_009364415.1 Spea multiplicata | reverse complement strand
CTGTGAGTGGTTATTGCTGAATCATGACCTATAATACTAAGCTATGCGTTCTCCACCAGATTCTGTAACGGCCAGCAGAAAGTGACTTAATGAAATACCTGCTTGTTTGTTTGAATTTGAAATTAAAGACGCAGCAATGACCATTGCAGTTTCCTATGCTTCTGAAAGTGCCAAGTGCCTTTCCTTTTGCCGCAATGAGCATCCGAGTCTACCAGAGAGTGTACGCAAATGCCCATATAATCACTACCGGCAAATCACGATGCTACCTATTTGTTTACTGTTTCTCCTATTCTTATCTCTTTCTTTTGTGTGGACATATTTATATCTGTTTGATATTTTATATCATATTTAAGAAACCACCGTTTTTAGAGAAATAAAGATATAGGTCATTGCACCTTTTTATGTATGTTTTGAGTTCAGACCTTTCTTAGTAAGTAGGCTGTTCTCCAGGCGCCTATAACTATATGATGACCATCCCAGGCACAGTCATGTAGCCTTCTAGAAATGCATAATTTCATGGCTGTTCTTATTCATCCATGTTGATAATCCCTTACTATATTAGTCTCCACTGTTCCACTTATTAGCCACCCTCTCAGTAAAGTATAACTTCTTTCCATTACATTTAGCCTCTTACTCTCTAGCTTTTAGGTCATGACCTCCTCCTAACATTTCTCGTCTTTTTAAATAAACTCTTCCAGTGTTTGGTAAATCAATTTATTCCTTTCAATTCCTCTCTTCTCTCCTGCAAGATATATATATATAAAATACATTTAGCAAAACAGATATTCACTCTATAATCATTGTGATTCAATGGGGGTATTGTATTTCCTCCTATCTGCCTTTCCTCTTTAATGTAGCCGTGTGACTAAGTTCTGGCTCTGGTCCTGCTAGAATTAGCTGTGTGTGCATACTTGCTTAAATGAATGTGTGTAGGGTGAAGTGGAGGCAGCAGGCGTATGTCAGCATAAATGATTCTTCAACTGTGCTGAGCCAGGCAGATGACAACAAGTACAACATCATAGTCCAGCTCTTTTTCTCTGAAAACTAAGAACAAGACCAGCTTTTGTCGCTTACTTCTCAGTGCTTCATCACAGCTGACAAAAGTAGATGGCAGGGGCTCCATAAACCTCCTTAAACACGGTCACTTCATTTACAACACATACAATAAAATACACTATTTTGAATCATAATATAAACCAAAATATTAGTGATCCAATTAAGTGACACGTGTAAAATGATTTTAAACAGAAATTTATTGTAACATGACCCTTGAATATTTTGCTAGCTATTTTCCAAAAAAAATCTCTTGGTAAAAAGGACTTTAGGCAGCATTGAGACCACGACTTATTGTGTTTAACAGGTATAGAACAAGGCTACTGTGCCTTTTAGGGCAACTGGACCACTTGGCTTTTTCCCCAGACAGGGGTATTTTATTATTATTGAGGTAATGGAGCAGGTGGGTGAGAGGACAATTCAACACCGACCGCCTAGTTATTTTTATTTTCTTCATAGATCAATGTGTGTGATTAGTCCACCTGCTTTGGGAAACAAACCTCTTAGCTACCTAATAAAAATGTATAACACATACGAAAAAGTAATAGTAATAATGTGCAAAAATTGTCAACTATGGCTTAGGCCGGTTTCAGTTATAGTGAAGATGAACTATCCACAGTTTTGCTAATCATTGAGAGATTTTATGTTTTGAAGATGTTCTGTAAGTTACTGCTTTTTAAGTGTTATACGTTTGGCAATTAAAAATTTGCTGGATCTTTAGTGGTTTTGGATCAAATTTTGATGTCTTGATCCATCTATCTCTCTGTAAACAAATGTTTCTAACATTAGAATGCCAGAAGCACATAATGGAAAACAAATTCAACTGTTCAAGGGTTGGGAAGGGCAGGGCCTTAGATATTTCACATATCTTTCTAATTTTCCCACCATTACTTTTTTATTTTTTATATTTTTGTTTTTCAACATTTCCTTAGCATATATACTGCAGTAAATTAACCTACCGGTACTAATCCCACAATACCATAGTCCATGACATCATATATTTATTTTGCCATCTTACTACGCTTTGGCCTTTTATAGCATTTTCATCCCACCATGTACAATACCCTTTGCCGACAAAATGGCGTCATGTAATCAGGGGTTTCGCACTTTTGACCTAAACTCCAACCTGTGTTTGCCCATGCATTATTTTAATTTGATTTCAGTATTGACTTCTGTATGCATGGTCTCCACACTGTAATGGCTAGATCCGGTTGTTTCTTTATTACTGCTCAGTATCTTTGAACTGACTGTACTTTTTGTGGTTTCCGCTTTTTACCCAGAACTCCGTAAGTATCACATTTGATGCAGTGAGCGTTCTTTGCATGCTTCACGTAAACTAAACCAGCTTCAGTGAGTTCTAATGCTAGCTGAACTTTTGATGCATTGTTTGGGACGAGACCTGTTTAGTTTGACTTTGCTTTCTTCCTTATGTACTTTATGTACTTTGTTTTGTTTTTTTGGCCGCTCTTGATGAACTGTGTGCCTTAGATACTTTCCAGGCTTGGTTTCTGTTTCCATAAATGGTTTTATTTTGCAGTGGCTTTTAATGTACAGTAATGCTAAGCTCTGCTTAAATATCCTACCATCCATATAAATGTTTATGTAGTATTTTGTACCTAAAGTATTATGTGAAGTTTGAATACATGTGCAGACAAGAACTTTTCTGACAGCAGCCTTGCACAGTATGTTCATTTGGTTTTTTTGCATGGAATAATTTAGGAGAAAAAAACATTAAAAGAAAAACTTGTTTGAAATGGTTGGCAGCAACATGAAATGTGCTGCTAAGATAGAAAACCACAGTTGAAACCACCTTTTAATGTTAAGAGAACTTCTAAAGTATGGCCCCAGAAGCAGTGTTTGAAGCTAGCCCTGTGAGGTCACATATATGCAACCCATTAAAAGGAAAGAAGGCTGAGCACACAGAATCACAAAATATTTTAGCCACTAAATTCACGGATTGAAAACTATGAATCGATTCGAGTATTTAAAATCAGAGGGCTCTTATCTATATTAGTAGATCTTACCTAGGACTACAAATTCTTGTAGTAGCAAATTTGATTATGAACCAAGATCATTAATTTGATTGGCTAATAAGGGAGTAGAATTTTTTTTAAAAGATTTTGTGTTGTAAGAAATTGGGATTAACTGTCTGTCTGATATGTTTCTAGGAAAACAGCTTTGAACAGTTTATCATAAACTATTGTAATGAGAAGCTGCAGCAGATCTTCATTGAGCTAACGCTTAAGGAGGAGCAAGAAGAATACATTCGCGAGGTAACGTGCTTAATGTTATTATCTGGTATGTCTCGGCACCTTATAGCTATATCAATTGAAGTATTGTTTAGACTTTCTTATGTCAAGCGTATAGTTCCGGAGGAGTCAAATATGGGCTGCCAAACTCTTAACTTCTATGCTTCTTTGAATTTTGATGAACTTGACCCCTGTTGAATTTTTGCTTGGCAAAGTGGTAACCATGAAGCTGTGTAATGGGACTGTCCTGCTGATTGTTCAGGCTTTTACCGTTTTGCGCAGAATTGTCCGTTTTACAGTGCCCCCAGAACGTGTGACTAGTTTTCAGTAACCTTTGATGGTCTAATATATGACTGTCACTGCATTGCTAAACCAAATGATCAGACATTGATCAGACATCAAACTTATTGCTTTTTAACAAGAATTCCAAACTGTTAATGTTGGTGTCCTGTGAACAAATGGGCTTCTAAATTAAGTATGGATGGCATTCATATATATCTGATTGTTTTACTGTTTATATGCTCTTAAAAGGTAACATGCTGCAGGGAAATTAAATGTATATTTTTGCCAAGCACATTTCTCATATTCTATTTTAAGAGCCTAAAACCGTTTCAGAATAGTGGTGTTACGGTCATACATTTTGCCATCCTATGTATGCTGAAACTTGCACAGTAGTTGTCAGTACTGTTTGTGTATCCATACTAGATACTAGACTTGTGCATTCTTATTCGGGCGAACATGAAGACGAACACCAAGGGTGCATTTTCGTTGTTCAGCCTGAATACCGAACATGCAAACATGGCGCCGGCAAAACGTATACAAAGATTAAGACATCTAGCCTACCTTATCTACGCAGCGTCGCAGGGATTAACGGGAGCTGAAATCCATAGGTTCGCCGTCAGGAGTTAAAGGGTCGTGCAAGCGACTCTACTGGTCGCCTCCAGGGGCATCAACCAATTTTTAAAATCCTGGTGCGGCAGCTTGGCCGGGTGAAACCACTGGTCTCCCCGCTCCAAGAGTTAAAGGTCTGTACGAGCGACGTTCAGGTGCACTTCATTTGTTGATGGAGTCGCTTGTTCAGACTTTTAAAATCCTGGCACCAAGCTACTGCGTAGTGTGTACCGCATTAACCCCGTATTAAAAAATGGCAAAAAATGAAGAAAAACGAATATGAAGAATGTACACAAATATTCGCCCGAACTGAACATAGGAACGGCGAATATTCTTGGAATACAAAGATTTCCCCCCCCCCCCCACATAAACACGAAGAGTTGGCCGGCACCCAAGTTTACTAGATATATGGATTCTGGAGCAGTTTTATTTCTTCTTCTTCGTTTTTCAGCTATTTTTTTATCTTTTTGTACAACCTATAGCTATTTTGCAGTGGGTCCAAGCATGACAAATTACTTTTTATTTCACGTTAAAAAGAGAACATCTAAAGCAGAATTTTTATTCCAAGAAATATGGAAGAGATTTAACACATTTAATGCAGATGTTTCATTAGAATGCCTAACCATATGGCATTTTTAAATGGTTATAAACCTGTAGTATGTGGGGGGGGAAAGAGCGCAACGTTATTAGCTTGAATATTAAATTTCCTACAATAACATTTGAGTTTTCACTTCAAGTAGATAAAACCTAAATAATAATGAAACATTTTGTGAAACATTTAATTATAATACAGATGGTTAGGATTTTTTTTTACAAGGGACTTTATAAAATGTGTTTAAGTGATGTAAATGCTGATGATGTCACATTCTTAAGTTTGATTGACCTTCATGGACCCAAAGCAGTTCCTTATAAGTAAGCACCATCTATGAACCAGCCCTGTATTCGCATTTTTACAGATTCAGGAAAAACTTGTTTTCATAAATGAAACAAGGACTTGGCATAAAACCCAACCGGAAGCCCATCTGGCAGCTAAGCTTACACGATGATCATATATTTGCCTGGCATACTTTAATGACTCATTAAGTGGTTGAGGGAGTGCAGTACTTAAGGCCATTTTTATAGCTTACTTCATTGTCTAGAAATGTATAATATCTATAACATTTATGTTTCAAATGGTTGTAATTTAAACTGTTACTTCATACTGCAAAACATACAATACCTGTCTGAACACTTTTACAGTGCACCCTTTTGGGTGCTTGATTTTCGTATGTAGAATTGATGAGCCCGTCAGGATGTCATTTCTTTTTATTGCAATCTTTTGCATTTTGGATAAGTTAATATGGTAATACCCAATTTATATTCTTTCTATAATGTTCAGTAAGAATTCTCTCATGCTTTCTCTACTAAAATATTGAGTGAATATTCAAACAGCCTGTTAACTATTCAAAAAGCATGTTAATGAATATGGGTGATATTAAAGTCCTAGATGAAAACAGTATAGTCTACGTAGAAATGTATGACAATATATTTCTGGTAAGGAGGTAATACAACGCCATTTACAAATTTTCAATAAAATTTCAGGAAATTTTCAGGAAAGCAGATGGTCATGTGACAGGACTTGGCCACCAAGCTGCTATTCCAACTACAGGTCATTAATCATTTACACAGACAAATGAATAGGAGATATTTAAATATATTTTGTAGCAGCTGGGGCAGCTCAGGAACCAGCCGCTGATTTATCTGGCATCTCTGGGGCTTTGGGAGTAAATGTAGTCAAAATTATAAAAGGGACCTCATGCCAGGAGTTTCTAGAGTAAGAGGTGTTGAGAACAGCAAGACATCCCTCGATTTTGTGTTACATCCCATCCAATACTACTGGATTAGCTTCTAGATTCATCTTTAATATTGGATGAAATAAGAACTTTAATAATTGCAAGCTTTGTCTCTAGACTGTACATATTAATACGTAGAAATGTGTATTGGTATAGGATTCAAATGTCCATATTAGACCCCAAAAGAGGATTTTGTATCAGAAAAATGTAATGTATGCAATGTAAATATAAATGGTGTGGTTTACAAAACAGACACTGTTTTTGTAGGTGATAAAATATATGTAAAGGTCAAATGAAGCGATAGCAAATGACAAAATACTCTAAATGCCCAAACAAAACGTCTTAAAAGTAAAGACCAGATCACACTGAGATTGATCCTAAAAAGGTAAATATGTGTGAGAGGCCTTCCGGTGCAACAAAAAAGCTCCTCTCCAGGGGTATTTTTCAATGCTATTTCAATGTAGTGCTTAAAATAAAAAAGAAGAAAAGTTTTTGTTTCTGAAAATACTTATATCTAGGATAGGGTCCTAGGAAGATGTTTTGGAGAAGTCTGACTTAAATGTGCTCTTAAATGTGTTTGCATTCTGTTCTAGAGTAGCTCTAGTGTAGAGAAACACTCTTTGAGAATGCTAAATACTTAAGCTCCTCACCGTAAGAACTGTATGCGTTCCAAGATTCCTAGTTCTAGAACAGGTACATTTTATTTGTTTTCTATACCACATGAAATACTTTAATGTTTTTGAACATATTTTCAAGGTTATCAGTGACATATCTTGGCAGCCTGGCCTTTAATGATGCAGGCTCGTGTCAGACGAAAGGACCTTTGAATGTAAATGAACAGGTTTTCCTTCATTGCAACAGGAAATGTTTTTATAAGTCTACTCTCAAAATACTTGTAATATGCAGGGCCGGCCCTACAATGGGGCCGACTGGGGCAATTGCCGCCCCAAGCGTTTTCTTTTTTTGAAGCGGAAGAGAGAGGGGCGCCGAGTGGTTTTCGCTTCCCCGCTCTGCGCCCCTCTCTCTCTCCTCTTGCGGTGAGTCTCCCTGTTCGGTCTTGGTGCCGCTTGTAATGCTGAGCACCGGAAGTGGCGTCGATTTCCGCGCTCAGCATTACAAGCCGGCACCGTGGCAGAGCAGGGAGACTCGCCGCAGGACTCTTTAAAGGTAAGTACCGGGGGCGGTGTCGGCGAAGTTTAAAATGCCGCCCCCCATTTTAAACTTCGCCCCAGTCGCGTTAAGTCTTCGGCCGGCCCTGGTAATATGCCATATTCTGTCTTATCGGCAAAATACTGTTGGTGACTTGAGATGGAGTAGCAGATTAGTCCTTGGTACTGGTGAAACTCGGTCGGATTTCACCTTTTTAGAATGCATTTAGTGAATAAATCATAATAAGTAATTGCCATTTTGCAATATGTACCATTATGTACGTATATTTTTATTTCTAGAATGCCCCCAGGTAGTGTATACATCAGTCACTTCACCTGGTATTGTATAGTGAGCACATTAAGTGCTGGGGGTAGGCAAAAAATGACTGGACAAGCAAATTAAGAATATAAGAATTCTATACTTTGATTACACTTAAATATTTAAATTTGCATGCATGTATTTATATATCGGCATGTATAATGGCCTAAAGTAATAAAATGAAAAAATAGGATGAGAGTTTGACTGTGACTACTAAAAGAACGAAATAATTCCCTTGTATTAAATTACCGTAGTAGTTAATTGAGACAGAAGTCTTTTTAGAGTCAATTTAGATGCATTTGAGTCCCACTATACATTTAACATAAATATTGGTCTGGATTAGACCATTCATTGTTTTATTGGTTACTCGCCTTCCATATTTTATGTATCCTTTTACATTATATATGCAATACTGTATCTTTATTCAGAGTATTGTCCACTTGGTCTTGGCTCTTGAACAATCGTCATCCTCTTGCAGCACCCAAATGGAATACTTTACTCTTTGTGGGCATTGGTCGTTTGAAGTCCCTGCATTATTTTAATCCAAAAACATATTATTGTTTTTTCAGTTAAGCATTGTGTCTCATGTTAAAAACCATGCAGTAGGTTGACATTTAAAGCCAGAACAGTAGGAGTGTCTGATGTTCTTGAAATTGGAGAAGTATATACAAAGCACTGGTGACCTTAAAGCTTACTGCCTAAATGTTTGGCTCTGCTCCATTAAAGTGCATGGGAATGTGATACAGATCAGGGAATGGAATGAAGACCAAGTCTGGAAGTTGTTCAGGGGCATCCATTTTGCAATTGATGAACGGATACCGCATTTCTGAGTTTATTAGATGTTAACCAGTTCGGTCTGAAAACCGTTGAGTGGTATGTTGCTTTTCCGTGTTGATGATCCCGGCAGCAACAGTGAAGAGGCAGGCAGTTTAATGAATGAGGATACATTGTAAAAACATCCCTCAGGAGATGTAATAGGATATCTGGCCACAGTTTCATTTCCCTTCTATAGCTTTCTGCAATTTAACTGTTTCTTTTCCCTCCTCCCTTGTTAGGGCATCGAGTGGACCCATATTGAATACTTCAATAATGCTGTCATTTGCGATTTGATAGAAAATGTAAGTACACAATAAAAGCATTAATATGCACAGGACACTTTTTTTAGCAACGTCATATGGGTCTGGTACCACAGTGAACAAAAGCTGAAGCAGACGTTTACATGATATGCTTTATCTAGTCCTGTCCAACAAAAAGATTACCAAACAAAATTTAGTTAGAGGCGATTCTTTGCTAAAGTAGTAGTTGGCAGCATAGTTTGTGTATCGACTTGCTTACTTCACTATGCATCTTGAAAGGCCAACGTTGGCTATTGTTCTCCACCATGAGGACTAACTAGTTTAGTGGACAAAGTCGTTTTAGGGAAATTCCCCTGAATTTAACAATGCCTTAAACGGGGCCAAACAGGCTTTCGTAATGAGTCCTATATTATGCTTTGTGAGGTAAGGGAGTTGAAACTCTCCTGTGAACATCTACTTGAGTAAATTAGCCCCACAGTGTAAATGCTTAAATTTATTGTAGACACCCGCTGGCTGCTCATGGAATTGCCGTAAAAGCATGCAGAAACTGGCTTAGAATCAGAGGCCCAGGAGAGAACACTGATTTAAGTACACATTGTACAGGGCCAGCCAAACAAAAAGTGCAGTCAAGCACAGAACAGAATGCTCCTACAAACTGTCCTGCTTTCTAAGGTTTTCTTGATGAAAACCTGGACCTTCTCTTATAGAAAGTGGGAACGTTTAATCTGCTTTCGCCTTAGTAATAGGAATTATGCCTTAAGAACATATATTTATTTTACTCAATCTGTAGAATCAGAATGGAATTATAGCCATGCTGGATGAAGAATGTCTCCGTCCTGGCACAGTTACGGATGATACTTTCTTGGAGAAGCTGAACCAAGTCTGTGCCACTCACCAGCATTTTGAGAGCCGAATGAGCAAGTGCTCGCGTTTCCTGAACGATACGTCTCTACCGCACTGCTGCTTCCGAATCCAGCATTACGCTGGCAAGGTACCCCTCAGAACGAGCCTTAGGGCAATGTCTCTTCATCATGTGTTGGCTTACTGCTCTCCTAATTAAACATTTATAACTGAATTATTTCTATATAAAAGCTGAACTTGTTTTAAACTTCTGGTTTTGACAATGCGGTAATTAAGGACATACTCACAAATCTTGAAGCATTATAGAATTTAATGGGGTTGACACTGAAACAAATTATATACGTTAGTGCCAAGAGTTGTTTAAACACCCCTAACAAGTGACTTTTTCCCCATAAAAAAGTACATTTGTACTGCAGAACATTTTTTCCTTATTTTATCTCTTTTAACTTTGTTTGTTGGACTGATAAAGAACAACGAGGAACATGGTTTATAGTCAGTGTTGCCTAAAAAAAGACAAACTAAATCGGTCTTGGCTCCATCAAAGCAGAATAATTCTTTTTCAGCATCTTTTAATCGCAGATGACAAACCCATACATACCCTTTCGGTAAAAAAGTAGTACTTGTCAGTGAATTTATATTTTTAATCTTGTGAATTGTGTTATGTATTACGTAAATGCTTGCATTTCCAACAATGTTATACATCTTCCAGGTAATGTACCAAGTAGAAGGATTTGTCGATAAGAACAACGACCTCCTCTATCGTGACTTGTCACAAGCCATGTGGAAAGCCAACCACTCTCTCATTAAAGAATTGTTTCCTGAAGGGAATCCAGCCAAGATTAATCTCAAGAGACCTCCCACTGCAGGTTCACAGTTTAAGGCTTCGGTTTCAACCCTAATGAAGAACCTTCAAACCAAGAATCCCAATTACATTAGGTAGACTTTGGCCAGTTGTATGTTCTTTATAAAAAAAAAAATTCAATAATTGACCAACAGCTGATGGTTATAGAAGACCGCGGTACTGTTTGCTTGTCTACAGTTCTGCATGTTTATCTAATTTAAACAAACTACAGATTGTATTGATCTGATTCTTGTCACAATCCAAGATGATATATATATTGCTTTATCTATCAAATCTGTCTTCTTGCCGGACCTACTAGTTGGAGAAGAATATGTTGTAAAATAACTTTACAGTTTGCTAACTGCTACCATACTGTTTCAGATGCATCAAACCGAATGACAAGAAGGCTGCCCATATTTTTAATGATGCCCTTGTGCGTCATCAAGTCAATTACCTTGGTCTTCTAGAAAATGTTCGGGTCAGAAGGGCAGGCTTTGCTTTCAGACAACCATATGAACCTTGTTTGAAAAGGTACAAGATGCTGTGTAAGCAGACATGGCCTCACTGGAAAGGACCAGCTAGGTAGGTCATGAGCTTTGTTATTATTGAACAATAATGAAATATGTTTGTGTATTATTATTATTATTATTATTATTATTATTAAAATGATAGTTGAATGTCTCATGCAGTCCCACCAATGAACACGGCATTTCTAAGTACTTTGTAAGTCATTGGATATGCATCATTCCACTTGTAGGACCTGTACCCTTCATTGCTGATTCCTGCACATGCGCTCAGGCAGTCTTGTTACACCTAGCTAGCTGGCCATGAATATAGTGGTTATGTGCTTTAGCAACCAAGGAGATGTTTGGTCAAGCACATCTCCTGCAAGCCTAGGAGCTGAAGGGTGATGAGTAAGGCAAATAAGGGAGAGGGTTCTGCAGAATTCAGCCATGCATTTTCAAGGAAGACACACGGCTATCTTATGCAATAAAGTACATATCATGAATGGAGTGTCCCTTGAAATTTAATATTCACTTGATCATTGTCAACTTCTCTACAATATCATCAGTGATTAAGTGAACTGTGATGGATAACTATGCGATGTTATCTGGTTGATGGATGTGCAAAGTTGAGTTGACAGGTAAAAGTTTATATTCCTGTTACGTTTCTGAAGCTCTAGGAATTTACTCTGGACTTAAATGCATGCCATAAGCAAACACAGTAATCTCTTGGTTTTTACAAGACCTATCTTTTTCATACCTACTTCACTTTGTTTCACCGTGTAAGTAATCAACATAGCAGTTTGATTTTAGTATTTTTAGTATTTTCACGAGCCATAGCGCTTCTAAGTAGCCAGTTCAGTAGTACATAAACCATAGGGATTTTTTTCCTATAATATCTGTATTTTAAAGAACTATTATGGTGTGTGTCAATGAGTTCTATTGTACTTCTGTCTGGTCATACAGCAAAAACACGTATTGAGTGGATTCTGTTTTTAATTTTCATGTTCACTGTACATACAGGCCTGGCTGGCCCAATAACCTACAGTTAGACTACCAAAAATAGATGTTTCAAAGGGAAATATTTGTAGAGAGATTACCAGTGAAAGAGCGAGTTCAGTTGTTTGTGTTAATGTTGTTGTATAATAACGGAAAGGCTTTTTTAGCACAGTGAAAGAGCAAATAGATCCCAAAACAAGTAGCGCATATACTGTATATATACTGCCATTCAAAAGGTTGGGGTCACTTAGAAATGTTACACAAATATTGATATCCAAACATACACCCACCAAAAGTCACGCTGCTGTGCAGACCCTAATTTTGCATTTAATAAAGCATTTATTTAGTTATAAATATTTTCTTTCTAGCTGGAATTACAGTCGCAAATTTGCAAAATTACCTTTTTTTTTTCCCCCTTCGTTTCTTTTCTTTGCAGAGATGGCGTAGAAGTGCTTCTTAATAACCTGAAAATACCCAAAGAAGAATATTCTTTTGGGAGATCTAAAATATTCATCCGTAATCCACGAACGGTATGTCTACATAAACCTGTGATTGGGTTTGGAAAATTATGTGTGTTCAAGCAGCTAATGTAATAGTCAAGTTATTAATAAAAAGGAGCTTCTATAATAATGTTTTCGGGGTCAACCTTCTACTTAGTAGATTCTGAACTTACATACCTAGATGCCCACCAGGAAAGTTCTATCACCCTGCACCAGGCCCTGTCCAACTCCGCTACTGCACCGTAACTCCTGCACACAATCTGCAGCTCTGGGACTTTATAGTCATCTGTATGGACCCGGTTCGTGACACTGGATCCTCTTCTCTTGCAGCTGGTGGAGGTCTGTGCAATGCACGCAGACGACCTCTGCTGCTGCCGGCACTTCTGCCGGGGCATCTACGACTGAGCACCGGCGTCACATGACCTTCCGGTGCTCATTCATAGAAGCCCTGAAAGGAATATCAGGGAGACAGAGTGGTATATAGGGGTGTGTAAGGCATATCTAGGGGGGCAGAGTGGCAAATAGGGGGTCAAGAGGCAAATCAGGGAGGCAGAGTGGCATATAGGGGGGGGTATAAGGCATTTATGAGGGGCTGATGTGCATAACTGGAGGCAGGTTGGCAAATAAAAGGAAATAAAAACCAAAAATGCATTTTTCTCAATCAGTTTTTATTAAATATGAAAAAATAGTTTACATGTGAATCAATATTTAGTAGTTAACCTTTTTTTTTTCCTACATTAATATTCAAATTTGGGGGGTCCTCTTATAATCAAATAAATATGGTAATCCTATGCAATGTTTGTCAATGTATCATTGGGGTAAGTATCTTAACTCCCATCAAGAAGTTGAGCTGTTATTCCTCCCCTTTGATTGCTTCAGACAGCCTTTAAGTTGGCCTTATTTTACCCTGATGAAGTCCTACCTAAAGTCAAAACATTGGCATATGTTATAACTTGAATAATTTTTGCACTTCTTGGGGTGTGCACGGCCACCTTGCTTACATTTATAATGGGAAGATTGAAAAGCAGGGCAGAAATAGAGAACTTGAGGACGGGAAATGATGACATAATACCAGCCCTGTCACTCTGACAAAACAGGTCCCTGCTTCCCTGAGGATAACATAAACCAAATATTTCCAAAACAAATACACTGATTTACAGACAAAACGCACAATCAATAAGTAGCTTCAGAATAGAAATGTACTTAGTGAAAGATTGATCAACCTTGACCTGTACAAAATTGTTCAATGTAGAAAAAAATATTTTATCTATCCTGCCGCTGTTCATGCCCAGTCTAACGTGATTTGTGAATGAATTGCCCCCACATTACCTCTGTCCAGTTCCACAACTAGCTCATACGGGTGCTTTGATCTTGAACAGCTGCACTTTGCAGAGTGAATTTTGGAGACTTTCTGAAGATGTCTAAGGTTTCATTGCATGCCGAGCAGCCTCATTAACAGCATCTGATTGCTGACTAAATCCTAGACAGCAATTGGGTTCTTGTGCCCTGAACAGAAGAGCAGTGAAGAAGCCTTTATACAGAGTTAACAGATCAGTTACCTGGCTTGGCAGGAGTGTCAGAGTTACTCAGCTTGTTCGGTTGAGTTGGTTTCAGTACTTGTTGGTGTATATTGTATGTTGAATACATTGTGTTCTAACAAAGCAATTTACAATGAGTACAGACTTATCCTCTGAGATCACTCTTCTTACAACCACTGCTGCAATCAGTGTGGTTTGTGACGAGCTTCCATTGGTGTGTATTCTTTTTGTAAGGCAATCTGCTTCCGACCCTATATGGCGTGTTCCATCACTGATTTTTAAGCACAATATAATACCGTATTGACTCGATTATAGGCCGCACTCGATTATAGGCCGCACCCTAAATGTTTGGTGCTATTTTAAAGAAAAAATACACAGTGGAATGGTAAAACAGTATTTTACCTAATGAGAATAAATGTATTCTAACATTTTTGGTATCTATTATGCAGCATAGTCAGCATAGGTTATATATAAACAGAAATGTGGAAAACTAATAGCCATTTTGAGGTCCCCCCTTGATTCCAATCCAATTCCCGGCAAGGGAGATTGTTAAAGCACATCGGGCAGACGTGCCGGCAGCGGAGGTTGTTTACCCGCATCGCCGCTGTCGGTGAACATCTGCGCGATGCGCTTGGACAACCTCTCGTGCCGGTACTTCCCCCGTGGAAAGTGCCGGCAGGGGAGGCTGTCTGAGCGTATCAGACAGTAGGATACAGGTCCCCTGCACCGCTGCGGGGGATCTGTGTCCTAACCCCGCTGCCTGCCCGGCGCTAGACCCCGAATATAGGCCCGAAAAGTGCGGCCTATATTCGGGCCAATACACTAATTTATATATATATAATTTAATATGCAGACCACTGGATACAGAGCAATGCTTTCTTAAAGTAAAATAACCCCATATACAACTACGCTGATTAGAAAAACAAACAATATAGATAGTTTTAAAAATGAATAATGTTATGTTGGTGACAGTTACTCCTTAATCTGACTTTTAAGGAGTTTTACAAATTGCACGTGCTTCTTTTCTGCAACATGTGGGATTTAATTTTTCTTTGTATTCAATTCCCTGTTCCAGAAATGTTAAACACAAGACAATGGTAATGCTGTTCCCTGCTGGAAAAGCTGCAATTTCAAACACCTTTAACGTCAAAGAACAGCACACGGTGTTCTTTGATAAAACATAAACATGTGTTTTGCATTTAGTTTCAGAGGGCGTTGAATTTCTGTGCTGTCGTGTGCACCTTTTTAATTTTCATAACTTTTGCCAGATAAGTGGGCGTTTAAAAGGTACTCTTTCACTTATGATGCCAGGTGACAAAGGCAAGCTATTAACCGTGCTGTTTTGTCACAAGCATTGGCGTTATTACATTTATAGTTAATGAGCATCACGTGCCTGCCAGCAGGTTATTATGGATGAGTAACAAATTCAAGGTGCTTTGTACCACTCGTTACATTGAGAGGCAACTTGGCTATCAGACCCTAGAAGACCTTTTGTTCTCCCCTGTTTTAAAAAGCCAGGGATATGATGGTGGGCTCAAATCAGATCTGTAATCAAGCAGAGCCTTCACGAAAAAGGCTGGCCCGGTACCCTTTTTGTTTTCAAAAGGAATCCCTGCTTTGCACCTTAAGTCCATTAAATGTAGCTGAAAAAAGAGTAGGACCATATAGGAGGTCACTGAAGCACTTATTTATCTTACTGCGTTATTTGCTAGAAGGTACATTGTGGGTTTACATTGTTTGCATCACTAAAATGTTTCATATTCTTATTCGGCGAACAGTATAAGGATGTTTCATAATTGCCGCTGGAATATACTTATGTTTCAGTCGTAATAAAGATGTTGTTTGGTGTAAAGAAAGCTACAAGTGTAAATAGTAAGGCATACCAGTCAAGTCGGTTTATACATTCTAGCTTTGTTGTCTTAATACATTATTATATCTAAACTCAGTTTTGCTTGCTATGGAAAATAAAATTCTTCCCTTTTTTCATACTCAAAACTCATACTAAATCAAGCCCATTGTAGTCATCTGACCTTGTGAATGTCAGCTGTAATCTTTAACATGCGTTTATCATTGCCCCATAGCTTTTTAAGCTGGAAGAACTTAGAAAGGAGCGCCTGGAGGATCTCGCCACCCTCATCCAGAAGATATACAGGGGATGGAAGTGTCGTACTCGATTCCTCCTTATGAAGAAAAGCCAGATTGTGGTGTCTGCGTGGGTCAGGCGCTATCTGGTAAGTAAGCTGCTCATCACATGTCAGAAAATTGAGCTTTTGAAAGAGAGCTGATATTTAGTTAATGTCATACAGTTGTAGGCAGCTATGGAGATCCAGAAGTTTCTTATTCCCTATTTACATGAAAAAAAAAAAAGCTTTTGGAATCTTAAAATATTATCAAGCTAAAACTCTAACGAATCAGTTGGTTTCTGTGCATGGGATATCCCTAATCCAGGTTTATGGTTTGCATCAGTGTCGTCATAAAACATAGAAGCTTTGATGGCAGACTGTGAAAAGAATCAAACCTTGGTCTTATCTTAAATCCAGGATAGCCATATGCCTATCTTGTGGATGTTTAAATTACCTTATAGTGTTTGTCATATAGAGGCCCAGAATGTGTGAAGCAAAACAACAGTCATTAAATCACAAATTGTTTAATTGTAACCTTTTCTTAAATTAACATGTTCTGTCTTTCCTCATCATAGCAACAGAATAAGTACAAACGGATTAAGAGCTCTACCATTGTGGTACAGTCCTACACCAGAGGTTGGAAGGTAAGTGCTTCTCCACTCGGTTTTCCAATTTTATAGCGTGTTCTGTGTGTTATATTTTGTAACTGCCATGTAGGTTGCTTGAAAAAAAAAAGGATTTATTAAAAAAAACATAGAATTTAGCATTGGATAAGAACCATTTGGCCCATCTTGTCTGCCCATTTTTTTCTACTGTAAATACGCAAACCTTAGCCTGTCCTTTCCTTGTTTTATATTCAGGATAAACATATTCCTATCCCATCCATGTTCTGCCAAATCACAAGTTTGTGGACAATGCTGATATGGTTATATACCAGTGACACATGGGTCCAGCCATTGATAGCTTTCCACAATGCATGTTAGGATATATTAACAGTTTAACCTATTTGTGGTTAGCAAGATACTGGAGAACACAACTTTAAATTAAAACAAACATTTTGTACCAAAGGCACGAAAAATCCTTAGAGAACTTAAATACCAGAAACGTTGCAATGAAGCAGTGACCACCATCGCAGCTTACTGGCACGGAACGCAGGTAAAGCAGAATTCTATTTTATTAAATGTAGTTACACCTATAGGGATTCACATAATGGGGGCACAATGGATTATCGTTGATATTAACTCTTCGTTTTGTATTTAACCACACAATGCTATAAGAATGAGTTGTAACTATACCTGCTAGCTTGATTTCCTTTCACACTGGTTCATGTTCCTTGGAAACCTGGCATAACGTTTTACGCTTGTAAGCTGCTCTATAACCTCGTTTTCAAATGCACAACAGGCGCGAAGGGAGCTGAGGCGACTGAAGGAAGAGGCTAGGAATAAACATGCTATTGCTGTTATTTGGGCTTACTGGCTTGGACTTAAGGTATTTCACGCGTATCTCCAAATCACCCTCACCCGCCAGCCTCAGCGTCTGAATAACCATTAACAAAACCGTAATTTCAAGTAGTGCATGAATGATCCCCACTCCCGTTTCACACTAAACACCCATATTGTTTGTACAGCATCATTGTCGCATGCTTGCATAATCCTTGTGATCTACCAACAATTAATCTATAGATATGAGGGGCAAGAAATATTTTAGCTTGAGCATGAAAATACCCAATTATTTTGCATGATGGATCATTCAGAAGCATATATCTAGGCATAATCTTTATATACATATATGAATATGTAATTATCCTTTCATTGTGTAATTAAATAATGACGGTAAGTAAACTGAACCCATCAATGACGTCTACCTGGCATTGTAGCTTCACTCAGGTCAGTTCCAACAATATTAATTAGTTTATATAAGGTTGTCAATCCACAGTGCTTTACAGTAGATTATCAGTGAGCCCTGTGTATGTGTGAACACGGATAAACACACCTAACTCAACAAGCTCTAGCTACACAGAATTTTTAATAATTGAAAATAAATATTTATGCTCTTGTGGGTTTTTCCAGTATTTGCTTATATTCGCCCCTTCCTTTTTTGTCTCGAGAACTTGTACATTCACATGGCCCTATTTGTTCAGCCTGACTTTACTGCTTTCAGAGCCAAGACTAAGCAGCGGAATCCAAATCAGTATTTACTTTGTCATTTAGAGACCTTCAAGATCTTGTTAATGTATCTGGCGATGTATGCAACTATTTAGGATTCAGTAGAATTGTGGCAATATTAAAAATACAAGATAAATGGCATTAACGGATTCCTAGGGTCTACTTTGTGAGTACATATAGAACTAAGTTTGGTGGCCATATGCTTATTATGTACAACATCCTCTCCAGCCACAGTTCAACATCGTTTATTATGCCTTGGAAAGGCTTATGCAATTCCACAGAAACGTGTTTATTACTGTGAAAATGGTTAATTTAAAATATAGCTGGAATGAAAATATGACAGTGACTAATTTTGCTCCTCTAACATAAAAGAAGAAAGCAGAGACGTCTTGAGTGCGTTTTTTAAACCAAAGATCAGAAAGAGTATAACAATTAACACCTCCGGACTGTCTTGCCAGAACAAATTATTCTGA
This sequence comes from Spea multiplicata, assembly GCA_009364415.1. Classification (NCBI taxonomy): domain Eukaryota; kingdom Metazoa; phylum Chordata; class Amphibia; order Anura; family Pelobatidae; genus Spea; species Spea multiplicata. The sequence continues at coordinate 39,398,128 of VKOC01000002.1, read as the reverse complement.
ATGATTCAATTGAAAGGAAATGTACAGGGGAAAAATGGAACAGAGCCCAGTAATATATGATGTACAAAAAAGGCACAATAAGAAACTCCCACCCTTCAAAAACATGTCAACCTCCACAAAACCCTTGTGGGTGTTGCCTTTTGTTGACATCAGAAAATAACTTTTTGTAATCTATTCTGTAATTAGTATGACATCACACCAGAAATAATTTTTTTATACCAGTTTTGGTAATTCCTCAGCCTCTTGTAAAATGACATGAAGTGTATTTTGAGCTTTCATAAATGTACAAAATATTTACAGTTTTTAATAAGAAATTGGTCAGTTTGTGGGCGGTAAAGATTTACTGTGTCGGTGTGAAATGCTGACACAATTTTTCATTGTTGGCTCATATCTGATAAATTGTTAGGTCAAGATGTTCAGATTTTTTGTTAAAATAAAAATAAAAAAAAGGTTGGAGTTGTACAACACTGTACAATCTAAAGGTGACCACATGGTTTCTATTGCCATTATGTTCAAGTGTCCTTTCTGTAAAAATACAGGTAAGTAAACAGAAGACGTTTCCCCATGAGCGCTAAATCTTCTGTTAAAGGAATATCATCACTTAATCCGTTATATTGAATTTTAAAATCAGATGCTAAAACTTGTGTTTTACCGGGCTGGATTTGGGATTTCTAGCTCCATAGGCAAGCTATGCCTCTGGGGTCTCATTCCTGCATGCTATTGCTTTAAAGCGTAAGGGGGCCAGGTGGCAGCACCCACATTTACTCAATGCTGAAGGCAGCTACCTGTTGTCTCTATGGTGGAGGTGCACATGGATATTTCTTTGCTCCATACTACCCTTTTGGTTTAATGATACCATAGAGAACCAGAACTATGGATTTCTACAGGTCATAAAACATTTAATCACAGACAATCCTTGATAGTTTGCCATTATGAGATGTAGAAAGATTTTTGTATCATATAACCTTGCACTTCTTAAACCCCCTTCTTATCTTTAATGGGACTGTGCTAGATTCAATTCAAAGTCAATTTCAGGAAAGACTTCTTACTTTTGGTATGCTATATTTCTGTTTTCAGTAAGACATTCAGATTTCTTGGGATTAACAAAAACTTTAGGTGTTTCTCCTATATTATCTGCTCCCTCTTCAATGGTTTTCTGTACTGGAAAAGGTACTCTTCTGGTCGCCATTGTGCTTTCTGCTTCCGGCTGTGTATCCATTCAACATCTAAACATTTTAGGCTCGAAGGGAATTGAAGCGCTTGAAGGAAGAGGCTAGGCGTAAGCATGCAGTTGCAGTCATTTGGGCTTACTGGCTTGGACTAAAGGTACTTCTTTAACCACTGTGAAATCAAGTGTCTACTAACATCCCTTTTGTGATTGCCTCCGTCACTGGTTGTCTTTTTTTTCTTTTATGCACTCTGTTCAACTACGCCACATCAGTAACTGTGCTCTTAACTGTTGATACTCTAGTTTCATCATTGTATCCATTTGTGAAGCAGCATTTTATTGTGTCTCCCTCACAACTTTAAACTTTTATATTTATTAAAACATATAGCTTCTGTTTAAAATATTGGATACTTTAGATGAATTCTGGGTATTTCAGTGTATTTTCAAACATTACTTCTGCTCTAAACATTACGGTAAGAACTCTTTTATCATGTTTCTTTTCAAAATGCTTGTTTCAGAGTGGTCCTTTTTTAGTTTGTTTTCATGTGCCAAATGTAACTGTAAATATCATTGGTGCGTTGCTTTATTATTATTGTTAACACTTACCAAGTTGTGTTTTCTTTGGCCTCTTTTCAACTTATACCTTGATTGTCCATATATCTGCATTTTAACTACTTTTGTAGGTAAACCTTCATTAACTTTTACTTAATTGACTTCTCATAGGTCCGTAGAGAGTATAGGAAGTTTTTCCGTGCAAATGCTGGAAAGAAGATATATGCATTCACTATTCAAAGAATAGTAAGTTTCGGAACCCAATGATTAATGTAGACTTTGTTTATGCTGTAAAGCCATCTGTTCTAGGAATTACTGTAGATGTGGCAAACCATCTGTGAGCCTGGTGTCTACAACTGTGTGGAACAAATCCTGCATTTCAGTGACTTTCATATGACCTAATCGATGCGGTTGCCTAGCAACTAGACTAGTATGCTAGATCTTGTAATCTTTAATTTATGCTATTGGGATGTTTCAGTAGCATCTCTGTAAATAAGATCTCCATATTGTGTGGATGGAGCATTCTGTAACTTTGTTGACGAGAATGGTTGGGAATGATGGCCAATTCCTAATTTATTGGTAAACAAACAGCAATATTATATATATGAGATTTTACAGTGTGTTTGTAATGCTTGAAGGGATAGCATTCCAAGTATAGGCAAACACTAAATTTAGTTTTAATTTGCGCTATACATTTAGTCTAAGATGGGAAGAAATAGAATTCGTATTTAGTGTCTGTCTCTTTGACAAACAATATTACCGTATTTGCTCTATTATAAGACGAGGTTT
>VKOC01000002.1:39363277-39387194 GCA_009364415.1 Spea multiplicata | reverse complement strand
CACCACCACCAGGATTTTCTATTCTATTCATATTGTTTGGTGATAAAGATGGCACTGACAAGCTCTTTGGGGGCATAGATGGCACAGGCAAGCTATTTGGGGCAAAGTTGACACAGCCATGCTGTTTGGGGGCAAAGATCTAGCTCAGAAAAGCCTTCACCATGTTTTTCAGAAGGAATGTTCTCAAATACTGGATTGTAATGCCTCAAGGCAATATAATTTTATTTTAATATATAAACCTTGTAGCATGTTTTGAAAGGGTTAAACTTCCCATTGTTTTGTAACAAGTACTATTTGTGGCCACAGAAGGCACAAATAAACTGGGGGCACTGTGAAGCAGTTTGAAGCACAGATGGCACAAACAAGCTGTTTGGGAGTGCTGATGAGCTGTTTGCCATAAGGATGGCACAGGCAAGCTGTTTTGGGCATATATGGCATAGGCAAGTTGTTTGGGGCACTGACAAGCTGGTTATTAGCAAACATTGCAAACATACAAACAGACGAACTCAATCACATACAAACATAGTCACACACAGATATATTACTCACTGAGTGTAGCAAATAAAAATCCCTTATCAATTTACACAAGTGGCCACCAAGTAATAAAGAAGAATAAAGGTTTTTGTTTAAAAAAATTGAAGGAGACTGTCACCAGGCCCCTTACAAATGTAATGGTTGTACCCCCTGATGGTGGACCTTACTGGTCTAATCTCTTTGGCAGCAATAACCTTCCACTAGCTGAAGATCAGACCTGCACAAGGTTCATGGGGAATTTTGAGGGTCCCTCCATCCTACTTCAGTTTGGGTGATATTTTCATGTTAATACACCATTTTTGCACCATTTTACACCATTTAATATGCCCTTTTCACACCATACACAGTGCTGTATTGTCTTTGTTAACAATTGAACCTTTCATGAGTCCACAAAACATTTCCCAGTAGCATTCTTGAGTGTCAATGTGCACTTTAGCAAACTTCAGGCATGCAGAATAGCAGCCTCCTCTATGGTGCCCTGCCATTGACTCTGTGCCTGTTCAGTGTTTTGCATATTGGTAAATTCATGAACAGACTTAACCAGTTCCAATTATTGCTGCAAGCAATTAGTTGTTACTCTAGGGTTCTATATTTTTTTGAGCATTCTAAAGTGTGCCTATGGATTTACCTTGGCTTGAGGCTTATGAGGACTGGTTCAAATTACAGATGCTTCTTGAGAGTTGTTTTTGTCAAAGTAGCTCTAAAACACCCCTTCAACCCTGTTTCATTATTTGGACTCCAGATTTGCTAATTCCTGACTCCAATAAGCTTTTGTTGAAGTGAGTAATTTAGGGGTTCACATACTTTTTGCAAACCACACTGAATGTTTGAAGGCAAATGTATACCTAAATGCTGGTAATTCTAAAGGGGTCACTTACTTTTTCTTGCTAGTGTATATGTCTACTTCCAAATGTATTGGTCAAAACAATATGCACATAATAAATACTGCAATCCTTATTTATAGCTCTGTGTTTTGATGTTAGATTTATTAATATTTTAACCAAAAATGTAACTTTGATGTTAAGGAAATATTCTTATTTATTATGCACCTGTGATGTTACATCATTGTATATAATTATAAAACACACTTTAGGATATGAAGCTATTTTATACTCACTTCGGAAATGTTCATCACATTGTGAAAATCAAGTAATTTTTTAGTTAATGCTGTTTCTTTTATATTAACCTAAAATTATTTATGGTTTGATTGTGATTTTTTTTATTTTTAGAATTAATAGCTATGAGCAACATATTTGCTCCTAGTTCTGCCAATAATTGAGATATTAATTATATTATTTGTTTTTTTGTATGGGTTTTTTTTCTAGTTATTTGAGTAACCATTTTTCTTTTCTTTTGCAGAAATTCTCTGTCTCACTTGCAATGGCTGAACCAGACCCAGACGATAATCTCAACACAATAATGCTAAATGAGTTTGAGTTCCACAACTGGACAGACATTTTGGATTACCTGAATAGATCATTCTCTATCTGTGATATTGAGTTGGATGATGGAGTAAAACAGGTCTTCCTGTTCATACTTTATCTCATTATATTTGTTTTGGGTTTGGCTGGGAACCTTCTAGTGCTGTGGGTCAACTGGCAATCACGAAGAAGCAAAAGTTCAATCAATCTCTATATCTTCAACATGGCTGTGGCAGATCTTGGGGTGGTTCTTACCTTGCCTTTCTGGATGCTGGAAACAATGCTGGAATATACATGGCTTTGGGGTGGGTTTTTGTGTCGATTTACACACTATTTTTACTTTGTCAATATGTTCAGTAGTATCTTTTTCCTAACAGCTTTAAGTGTAGACCGTTACCTGACTTTAACGTCTTCCTCTGTATTCTGGAGGCAGAATCAGCAACGCATTCGCAAGGGACTTTGCATTGGAATTTGGGTGTTGTCTGCCATATTTCCCTTACCAGAGGTCTCACATTTTCAGCTCATAGATGGTTCTGACCCTGTGTGCATGTTCATGGCACCATTTGAGATCTATGATGAATGGGCTCTAGCTGTTAGCCTACTGACCACTATTCTAGGATTTGTAATTCCCTTCTCAATAATACTCGTCTTCAGCTTGATGACTGCCTACTACATCAAGTATTCTGGCAGACCAGAGAACAGTAAACACTGCCGGCTCATCTATGCCTACATATTGACGTTCCTTATCAGTTGGCTTCCCTACCATGTGACCTTGATATTACTGACCCTACATGGAAGCCACATCAACCTGCACTGTTTTCTTGTTCATATTCTTTACTTTTTCTATGATTTGATTGACTGCTTGTCACTTACTCACTGTGTGGCTAATCCAATTCTTTATAATTTATTGAGCAAGGACTTCAGGGGCAAGTTCATCAATGCCGTGGTTAAATATATACCCAAGGAAAAAACAGATGGTACAAGCCCTCAGGAACACTCCACCTCCACCACTGATCACTCTGTTGTAATCACAAAAGAAAGTGTCCCACAGGCAAATCAATCTGACGTAATTATTCTGGAAGGAGGGATAGCGTAGTCTAGATGGCATGTTTGGTTTAAAGAACTTAAAAGAGAAATACAGTATTTTGATACAGCATTTTCTCACGTGAATATTCTGTACTTTTAAAATGTATGCCAATTACAATACTGTGAACAAGACTATGAAAACGCTTTTGAGTAATCAAACATAAGTACCTCTACCATCAGCTTTAGATATCAACTGGATCAACTCCTATTTCGATATGTACCAATGAATGCCCTTTAAATCTCAGTAAAGCCAAATAAAATTATTGAGACAACCAATGTGGTTTTCATACCCATTACAGCTCTGTTGTAATTTCCTGAAATATTGTATTGTAAGAATAATTACATGGAAATCAATGACTAAATACATAAAACGATATCTGAAGATACAAAAGTCTCAGGTGACATATATCCTGTTAAAGAAAATGTTGTTTAAAAATTTCATGCTGGGAACAATCAGACTGGATTATTAAAATAACTAATGCTTAGCCATGGAAACTTGTTATAAAGGCACTGTTCTGTTGCTTTGTTGTTCCTTTGTACTATTTTTTTTATAGCTTTATGAAAATGCTTAATAGGCTATCCATGTTTTAGAGCAACTTAAATCCAGGTTTTTGTTTAGTGTTTTCATGAACTGTGGCCCAACATACCATGGAAACCCAAATTTGCTAAATTGACAATCAATTGATTCTGATAAACTGCATAGAGCCTCAATGCTAAAGTATATCAAAATTGCCTATACTACTGATCTTCATTCATTTATATGTTTGAACTGTTGAGTACCTTTTGTAAAGTATATTTTTAAATAAGCTTTTCCATATAATTGCAAAAATATAACATATAAACATCACAGGTTTATATATGTTTACAAATATTTCTAACTGTAAAAATATGACACATAATGTTTTTATGTTTAGAATATAAACATTCATTGAGAAAATATTTTATCTGTGCTTAGTTAATGGGCAATTACCACAGTAAGGGCTACATATCTGAATTTTGTATATGTCTAATAAACTACTGGGCTATGTATTATATATCATTCAAAACAAATGTACCAGAGGCACTTTTCTGATCCACAGAAAAAATAAAAACTATTGTCACTCCTGGGAAGCCATCTGACTGTACAGAGTATTATGTCATTTACTAAGACCTCAAAAGAGCAAAACTTTGTTATGATTCCACTGTTTGTATTGCCATTCCGTTAAAATAAATCTGGAATCTATATTTTGAAACAGTTTTTCTTTGTATTTCAGTTACTGAAAAGCACTGTTTCTTTCTTTCAAATATTAAAAATAAATTATAAAATCTTAGAAATCTGTTTTGGCATTATGTATAGAATGTATATACCTAAGAGTTTAAGTGTAACATTGATTTAAACTTCTATTCTAACAAAGACTATTAGGATAGCAGTTAAAGTATTATAGCAGCAGAATGCCTAACTACCATTATGATTCATAAACATTAGTTACAAAACACAATGCTCTGTATATTAGGACATTTGGGTCTGTTATGGAAGTGCCCTGTTCTATAATGTGTTTACTTATTCCAATGCAAAATGGCATACATAGAGCGACAAAGGCAAATGTTTTTTTTCCAATTTAATATGTTATTTAAAGCAGTATTGGCACATCAGCCAAACTGACTGCTTTACTATTGACATACCCAGATGTTGCATTAATCCAAGTTATGTAGTGTGGGCAGAGTAGGCAGGCATTTAAAACAGTCAGATGAACCTTGGTACACCAGAACCAACTAGATATAAGCCTTGGAGATACATCCAGCTACATGCCATAGCAGTAGTAGTGCTAGCAAACATCCTGACCCTAGTGGTAAAATCTTCTCCACTCCAGCTACCAAAGTAAGGTGATATTTTAGTTACTCCCGGGGAAGGGGCATGTGCTAGTGCCTTGGTGAGATCATAGGTGAAAATTGCTTGTAAATTTGCTTGCCAGCCCTGTAATGTTTCCAATATCCAGAACAAACATGAGCAGGCACTTTCAGATGATACCAGCAGGTCTAGTTTTACCAGAAGAAAGTTGGAAAGAAAAGTGAATGTCTAATCTTGCAGCAGAAGAGGGCCTTACTTCCACGGATTTAAGTTATGAGCCAGAGGAAGAGAAGTTAAGCAATTCATCATCTAATAATTTGATTGTAAATGTGTTGCTCCTTGAAGTTTGCAGAAGCAGCAGCATGGCCATGCCACTGATTTGCCTACATGTGCTAGCACCACCACAACACAACATGGCTGTCATGGAAAGAAATTACTGGTCTGGTTTGTACTCAGGGGTGTAACTAGAAACCACAGGGCTCTGGTGTGAAAATTGCCCCAGGCCCCCCCAACAGCTAGTCCGTGCCTTCCTTGCCCCCAGACAACTTGTTTGTGCCTTCCTTGCCCTTTGTCCCCTTTAAAAATACACATATGTGTAAACACATTTACACAAACTTACTCATACTCACTAACACAGACATACACATTCATTCTAACACACACTCCATCTCACCCCACTTAAACATACATGCTCACAAATACCTACACAAGAATGCTCACACACACACACACAATTACACATGCATGCTCATACACACACACTTACACATCCATGCTCACACAATTATACATGCATGTTCTCACACATACAATTACAAATGCATGCTCTCTCACACACACACAATTACACATGGATGCTCACATACAATTACACATGGATGCTCACATTCATTCAGTCATTCAATCAAACATACATATGACCCAGATAAGCTTCTGTCTCCCTGCTGGTTCAAATAGTTTAGAAAGGGCCCTTCCTACCTGGAACAGTGAGGTCAAGGCCAGATGGACCCTTTCTAAACTATTTTGAATTGGTATGAGGAGACAGGAACAAAGGGTCGCAGGGTTCGATCCCTGTATTTACATCAGTGTCTGTACCACTGTAGTAAAGTATGGGATCATATTTGAGAGAGCCTCAACCTTTTCTAAGATTCTGACCATTCCCAAAGACAATGGGGCAGGGAAATCCACAGCATTAGCCTACCCTTAAGCACTTTGGGGCTTTTTATTTAAGGTGCATGTTGAAACATGGCGTGTTTATTTGGTCATAGAAGGTAGAACAATGTTGCACATACAGATATTTGCATCTTGTAATGAGACTGTATGATGTATCTCGTGGAGCAGAGTAGGTCAGATAAAGGATGAGGTCACAAATACACGTCACTCCTGTACGCGCATAGGCGCGACATCATGTGACCACGCATTCCTTGACAGGAGAGAGCATGGAAGCTTGCAGACTCAGACGCCTTGGGATGCGTAGGCAGGTGAGTCCTAACACATCTTTCTTTCTAGTTACAGAATCTAACACATACAGCATGCTCACTGTCAGTAGATTACAACCACTGTTGCCACTTTGATGGCAAAATGGATAATCCCTGTACAAGCATTCAATAAAAAAAAAGTATAGGTATGATCTGAGCTATCAAGTTGCATGTGTTTTAAATTATATAATGCTTTAAAGCAACCTATAGATAGATGGCAGGACAAATGCTTACCCTTTATCAGGTAGTGTGTGAGATAATTAAGGCACCTGTAGGTGACAAACTGTGTAAAGGACGCAAATAAATTTAATACTGATTGGATAGCTTATCACTGTGGGAAATGATTCCTTTCTCATGATTAAGGGAAGTCCTTCAGGCAGCTGCTAAAAGCCCTCACTCCCTACTGCCACACCCCTTGTTCCACCACCTTTAGCAGGATTGTAGTGTCCTCTCTGTATCATTCCTGTGTCGAAGGCAGTAGTACAGATGGTATACTTCACTTTCAACACATGGAGCACAACCAGTGCACCGCATGGGTTGGAGGGGTCTGATATTAAAGCGAAACAATGGCGGTCACTCCCTGCTTGCAGATCCTGGCTGTCTGCCCCCCAAGTGACGGGATGATATACTGCCCATAGTCAGTAGGGAGGAAGATGGCAGTCAGGCCTCTCCAGGGGCCCCGGTGATTGAAGGTTCTGTCACACATGTGAATTAATATTTACTAGTAAAACAGGCTTTTTTCTTTTTTTCCTAAATTAATATTCAAAATTTGGGGGGTGGTCTTATAATCAGGGCCGTCTTATAATTGAGCACATATGGTAATTTATATCCATAAAACCTGAAAACTTGTAGACATAAAAACTTGGGGAGATAAACATAATGTATATTTAATAATGTATTATCTACAAAGCCTCTTCTTACATTCTATCAAGTCCTAATCCTAATTCTATCAAGTGTATACATTTTGCAGGCCACCAGAATACATGCTGGCCACCCTCTGTGACCCAAGCTTAAAGGGCCAGTAGACCCTTAAAAATAATGATTTGAAAACTTGGAGGGACATGCTTGCCTGTAGGGTGCATAAGATGAATACTCAATGAAGAGAGATGCAGGAGTTGGAAATGTAAACTCTAAGTAGCCATGGCCAGATTAACGTAGGGGCTGATGGAGCCACAGCTCCCGGTCTCTACACTAAAAGAGGCCCAGTCAGGGCCGGACTGGCCCACCGGAAAACCAAGAGACATTCCGGTGGGCCAGTCCAGAGGCCGATTGAGCACCGAAGCTGCGTGATTCAGTGCGGCCGATTCGGCCCCACGACCATCTCCGACGGCCACCTAAAGTTAAAGCGTCTGGCTGTTAGACGTGATGCTTTCTAATGCCTCAGTGAGGCTTTTTCGTCCCACCTTAGCGATGTGACTTGATGCTCGAGGGGGCGGGCTCGTGTGGAGTTCAGCGGTTCCTCATGTGGCAGTCGGTCCTGTGAAGGAGAGCAAAGTCCAAAAATTTTTAAAGTAACCAAAAAAATTATGTCGATGATGACATGATACTAAAGGGGGTGTGTGGAATAAGTATACAAGGTAGTAGGGGCAACAGTACATAAGAGGGGGCTGAATCTCTCCTGAATCTGTAGTCACTTCAGAGGACAAAACTTTCTAGGCCCAGAAATCAATGAAAAAAGTAAAAGTAAAGGTTTTGTGTTATTCACTCATTCATTCATTGTTATTTCAATTTGGATATTTTATTGAAAAGGATTAGTGGCACTAAATTGTGGCTTCAGGCATCCCGTGTATGATGACTTTTTTTTTAGCGTTCTTAGGTACTCCCATCTCATCACTTTATCCTAAATCACCTGCCTAGAACTGTCTAGTTTATTTATTTCCATAAAAAGGCCCACCCAAAACCTCAGCACCAGGCTCATGTTGCTCTTAATCCGGCTCTGCCAGTAGCAGTGGCAGTAACGTCACCCAGATTAGATTAGATTCGATTTCCTGATACGTTGTGGTCATGCAGAGCAGCAGCACTAGAATTTTAGCGTGCTTTCACGATTGCGTGGAAAAACATCCCCATTTAAAGGGGAAATGGGCAGGGAGTGGGGCGTTTCAGGACTGAAGCCAATGGTCCCCCCAGGCCAAGTTTTGGCATTAGGAGTTAAAGGTTGGTAAGTTGGAGGCCCCTGCCAGAAACTTTAAGCCATTCTGTAACATACATGATAATATATTTCCTTTTAAGCCATGAACATCACATGAGTGAAATGAAAAGGTACAGTAACATTATTTGTATTTATAAATTTTCTTCAATTTTGATAATGTAACTGTATGATATGCTCGCGAACATGATTTAACACGTTAAATAAAATAATACCCACAGAGTACCACCAACTTTAACAAATTGCATATGCCATAGAAATGCAAGCGTGTAGATTTCAATGTTTCATTGTGTACATAACTGTATACTACACGCACCATAAGCCTTCCACAGCCACTTGGGAACCACTACTCTGTCCAGCTTTGATATTAGTACCATATAACAGGAAGGAAATACCAAATTTCCTTTCACAATAAGCCATCCTGTTTCCCCAAATATATATACAACAGTATTGGTGATGATGTTGAAATTTTGTGATAGATTTGCATTTGTCCATAAGTAAAACTGAAAAATAATGTACAGCGTTAAACAATAACCAAATTCATAAAAGTGTATTTTCTACTTAATAAGGCATAGATATAAAAAAATATTACCAGGGTTCATACTAAAGCTACAAATATATGTATTGATGTATAACATTTTAGTACAATAGTTTTGGACAAATCCCATGTGCTCTCTCACAGCAACCCAAATATAATTTCTAAACATGGTTTAAAAAACAGTATAAAAAATGTAAAATACAAAAAAAACTAAGTCCCAAACGTGCCAGACGGCAACTGTGGATACTAGATCCCCTTCTTTGTTTCTTTTGGAGCCGCACTCCCTAAAAGGATATGTAACCACTTCCTTCCCTCCCCGACATGCAAGAGGGCAAGATCTTCTTGGTTCTTCTTTGCAAAGGATACGCTATACCGGCCCAAAGACCAGAGGACAGCATCTATTGTTGCATTATGTAAACCGAGTTGGTCTGTAATGATGGAAAGAATGATATCGCAGTTAATAGGGTCCCATTTTTTCTTTCAGGTATGAATATATGTATTAGGTCTCTACCCAACCTATATACTTCTCTCTCATACAATTCCTGGCATGCATAAAAGGGATTTAACTTGCTAAAAAACTGACTTTAGACTTAAATCAAGTAGCCAATAATCCCCTTTAAAACCTTTGGAAATTATTCATATTTTTGGCAGTACACACAGACAAAAAAAATGTGAATTCGACTTCAACTCTTCAACATGTTTCTGTTCCCTGTGAAGGGTGCAGGGGTTAAGGGCCTGGTATTCGGAGCTGTCAACACATTCCTGACAGACTTTGAAGTAGAGGAAATACTCCTCCAAACAGCCAAAGCTAGAAAAAAAATCTTACAATAATAATAAAAAATATTTAGATAATAAACTCATTAATTACCTCTATGTGGTTTAAAGTATGATTATTAATAACAACGTTCTTATAATGTCGACACTTTAAGATTGTTTCTAGACCACAGAAGCATATTTTGTAATGGACTCACGTCTACTTGTGTTACTGATTTAAGGAATGTTGCTCTTAAACAATGTGAAATGAGTTTCCTGTTTACAAAGGATATGTGGTTGATTGCAGTGTCTTGTTATCTGATAAGGTTTCTTGGATTAAAGGGGACAACTATTTTGTTTAATAGAACTCATCACCCAACCCTGTCATACATATAGGCGCAAGTGTCCATATAAGCAAGACTAAGATATATGCACACACAATGCTTACGGACTACTGGATGACAATAGAAACACAGAATATGACGGCAGTTAACAACCATTCAGCCCATCAAGCCTGCCATTTTTTCCTCATGTAGTGACTCAGACCTTAATCAGTCCATGGTTTTGTCTTAGATTCAATATAGCTTTATGTTCATCCCATGCATGTTTGAAATGTTTGGGAAATATATAATTTTTCCTAAAATAAATTTTAATGGACTCAAATATACTGTGATATAATCAAACTTACTAGCATCTACAAAGGCTAAATTATATATAAATCCCACATATCTTCTGTGTAATTCTGTCTTTTTTGCTAATAATGTGTACATTATGCTGTCATGTACACTGACCCTAGTCAGTAACCCCTGCTGTATTTCAGGGACATGCTGTGAAAACACAAGAACAAGCTTCCCATGTATTGTTTGACTCCCAAAGACATTCACAACATTTCCTGTGTAGCTGTGAGGCTTTGCCAGAATCTGGCAGGGCAGTTATGTTAAGCATTTGAAGGCTTAAAAGCAAGCAAGGCTCCAATGCAGACAACACCACTGGGTTTATTCACCAAAGGCAGATATGTCAGGAGAGTTTGCAGGAGATGTGGGGTTTTAACTAGACTTGGGCACCAGGGGGCTCTTCGTGTTCGTGCTCGTCTTCGGGAAAAAAAACCCTTCGTATTACGCAAATAATTGCCTGGTCCTGTCTTCTCTTCGGGCGAATATTCGTGTACATTCTTCGTGTTCGGTTTTTCTTCGTTTTCCCCGGTTAAGGGGTTAATACGGGGTTAAAGCCGCTCTAGTACAAGGAGTTTAAATGTCCGTATGAGCAACTCTATTGGTCGTCATTGGTTGATGGCAGACGAGCTCCCTGCTGGCGACCAATAGGGTCGCTCGTACAGACTGTTAAACTCCTAGTGCCGTAACTTGTCAGGCAGATCCCACTGGTCTCCCTGTTCTATCATTTATTAACTGATAGAACAGGGAGACCAGTGGGATCTGCCGGGTAAGTTGCAGCATTTGGGATTTTAAAAGTCTGTACGAGCGAAGATCTTCGTGGTGTGTGTCTTCGTCTTCGTTTTACCGTACTGATTTAACTATGAATTATACAGGGCCAGCCAATTTCTTATACAGCAGAAGCTTACTGGTGTTTGGATCTTAATAGTGAATGGTAAAGTCAAGGAGCTGATACCTAACTCTCCCTTTAGCGAACACACTTCATGCCCCATACCTCCTACCGGGGTCTGTCATTTCAGATCTCCAATTTAGTGCTCCCTCATCACTATGCGCCAGCTATTGATGAAGAGTGCGGGGATGGCCTCGTATCCCGACGCTCAGCATCAATTGCCAGCGCAAAGTGATTAGGGACCATGGAAGCTGGGGTCTGAATGTAGCTGGCAAAGTGGGCCTCCATGGCCAGCAACGCAGGGCATAGACATAACTGGGAACGCCCCGGGTTTCACCCGGAGACTCTAGCAGAAGAGCCATTTCTCCAGGTCGACAACCAAATCCTCCTGACACACCCCACTGCCCACCCTTTCCTCCCTTAAATGGCGGTGTGTCCTGAGACTTCCGCAGGACCACCTACTGACAACAACAGGTAGTCTTGGCCAGCACCCACAAGGGTAGGCTCTGGGTAGCCGGCGACCAAAAGTTCCCCAGTATGGATATAGGTAGAAACAGTTTTTCCCCTCCCTATCCCCATGAGCAGCTTTAAGCCACTTGAAACACTGCCCTGCATGAAGAGAAGACCTTCCCTCATACAGCAGGACAATGTTCTTGTTTAAAACAGCTGGACAATGGCTCCTATTAATCCTATTGAATCCCAGCTGCCATCCGCAGCTACAAGGACAAAATAGAAAGCAAAATGCCGAAAGGCCCAAGCTAATTCTGAGGAACTACATCAACCACGTCACCGTTTACTCATTTGAGATCTCTATAGATTGTACAAGAGAACTCATCTTTATACAGCTCTAATCTTGGTGAGATACAATTAGCTATGGAAGGTTCCTACTCAAGAACTGGGTTCACACCTGAGGGGGTTAAATGCCTGGGCGCTCGGCACATGCTGTCCCTTGTCCATTTAATTAAAGAAATACATGAATGTTGGGGATTAGTTTTACTCCCCTTAGCAATCAGTCTCTCCTTTTCCAATTTAGCCACTTCTTTTAATCGCCTTTTTGCGGGCATCTTTGTATAAATTACGAAGCTGATCCCTCGCTTTTATGTTTGAATGCCATTTTCTTTCTTTTTTAATTTGCTTTTTTGTATTTGTTTCCCAAAGGTATATATTTACATGTATAATTTTGCAATGTCCTATTTGGGACATCTTTGAAGCTGGTCAGTTGAATTAACCCCCATCAAACCATAAATATTTTTAAAACTAAACAACCCTAGGTATTTCAACCCTTTCCATGCACTAATTTTACCAGCCTTTGTCAAACCTTGTGGTAATTTTTTGCGTTTTTTCCCCACACACATTTTACTTAAGGTATGAATTTACAGCTTCTGGTATACGTCACAGCCAAACATCATTCCAATACGTGTTCTGCAACATCCCCGAGTTAGTTTATGCCACACATGCATGGGTTTGTTGGGTTGTATGGGGGATAAAAGACCACATTTGGGACCTGCGCAATTCAGTTTTTCAACTTGCAAATTCTGCCTCCATGTCCTATTTGGGACATCGTTGAAGCTGGCCAATTCAATTTACCCCCATCAAATCATATATATTTGAAAACTAGACACACCAGGGTATGTCAAATGCAGTAGTAATTTTTCGTATGTGTTTTTTTCCCCACACACATTTACAGCTCCTGGTATGTGTCACTGCCAAACAACCCCCCCAATATGTGCTCAACAACATCTCTTGAGTACAGTGATACCACCCATGCATGGGTTTGCCAGTTTGTTGGGAGGCTAAAAGGGCACATTTTGGAAGTGCGCATTTTTTTCAAATTGGAATTTTGACATGTCGTCATCATGCCTCCATGTGCTACTTGGGACATCTTTAAAGCTGGCCTATTCAGTTTACTCCATCAACCATATATAGACACCCTAGGTAATGTAAACACTGGTATTTGTGTGCTTTTGTTCATACATATTCTACTTTAGGTATGTGTTTATAGCTCCTGGCATTTTTCACACCTGCCTAAAACATTTGCACAGTACGGTTAGTATATTTATTAATAGTTTTTAATTCTTCATGAAACAGAAGTGTTTTCTGAGTCACTCTTGTTTCAAGTGAATAATTATGTGTCTCTTTGATTATATACGATATTGACAATTTGTTTTGAGTCAGTTTGAGTTGGCGGCCAAGTTGAGTTGTTCAGGCATGCTCATCTACTCAGTCAAGTCATCTTTAGTGCAGTCCAAGCAAGTCATACTTCACCGCAAGTTAAGGGTTCCCATAAAAAGCAGAACAACTTGGATTTTCACACAAGGTCAACCTGAATGGAGTTAGCAGTCATACTGAAAAATAACTGTTTCTCACGTACCAAAAAACAAAACATGAAAAGGTTTTCAGTTGACCCAACTAATTAAAAATGACATGCTCACTGACCAAATCAACATCTGACACACATGACTAATTCAACAGCTGTTGGCACTATGTTGATAGCAACAGGACTACTTGACAGCAACTAAGTTTTACACAAGTTGCTGTTTAAGTTGTCTTAGTTTCTTTGAATTCTAGAACAAAATCAGGAAGTCTAAATTAAATCTATGGGGAAAAAACATTAGAAATAAAAGCACTTCCTTTTCAGAATGTTGATGGTTTATTAATAAGATGCCTTTGTAAGTGCATTTGGTGCTGATATGAGTGTTATCATGGGGAAGTGATAGTAATGGTAGAGGATGTCAACATACACAGACAAATACTTTCATTTTTGCAGTCACAAACTCTCCCAGGCAGCATGGATTAATTAATCTCCATTTTTACACAATTCTGCCAAATCATATTGATCCAGAAACTGAAGCACTATATCTATCTTTTGTCAGGCTATGGCATTCAGTGCAGAAAAACTGATAGACTCTGTTCCTGATAAAATCCCTAACCGCAGTGAAAGGAATTCGTTTTGGATAATAAAATATTTGTGACATAGTGAAAGATGGCTTCTATGTAAGCAGGAGATTCCCAGTGACTAATGGGTTAACTGCTGGTCCTATTAACACACGTGCCCCAGGTTTAACTCTGCACTGTGAGATAAATGCAGAGTGGAGAGAACAGCCCATTGCAATTTGTCTTCATCTTGGAAGGAACAGGCGGTGTACCTGAGTTCCAGTGCTACAAGGTTTCCTAATGGTTAGTTTGCTGATTTTGGCAGCTAACACAACATTGGTGAAATATTACACTTCCATTGTCAAAGTGATAGGTAAAGTAATAGAACTTGATATTGTGGAGTAGTATGGCATGTTTAACAATGATCCTTATCTGAAATACCAAACAGTGTGTAGCTGTTGAGGCTCAATCATGTGTTTATAAATAATTGGAGACATAAAAAGAGTACATTTGTCTTTTTTATTATTCTAAATTAAACTCACACAGTCGTATACAAAAAAGAAAGTTTCACAATCTAAAAATGTTTACAAAATATACAAAACTTTACAGTGATCAGTTAATGTTTTCTATTAATAGGTTCATGTCTACAGTAACTGTAAAGGCAGAAAAAAATAGAGGTAATATTTTCTAATTTTTATTTTTTTCACTGCTTACAATCAGTTGGACACACAACTATTAAAATTACAATGCTAAATACTTTCGTAAAATAACAGTGTTAACTGGAAATGTGCAAATAAACATCTGCATGAGGTCTTTTTTTTTTCTTCTATAGCAACTATGACCTCCAGTGGTCACCAAGCAAAACATTACCTCTGTATTGTCTAGAGTCAACAGATTATTATTTTTTTTTTTTTAGATAGCCAGGCCGATACTGTATCATTCATATTGACTTAATGTGAGACTGGTTTCGGTTTAAATTAAACATGGTTTGTAACGAAAATCCAAGTTGCAGTGTAGAGTATACTGATTTTGACTATTTACCATGAAACACTATTTGGATA
The DNA here is from genome assembly GCA_009364415.1 of Spea multiplicata. Classification (NCBI taxonomy): domain Eukaryota; kingdom Metazoa; phylum Chordata; class Amphibia; order Anura; family Pelobatidae; genus Spea; species Spea multiplicata. Next base: position 39,371,915 of record VKOC01000002.1, on the reverse strand, counting down.
ATTAGCATTAGTGAATTGAAGGAATTATATATTCATTTCACTTGGGAATTTTGGATAAGGCACAAACCCTGTTTGAAGACAGCCTTTTAAAGCAGCAATTCTGAGATCTAGAGATGGTATAAATTATTCAGTTGTCCCATTGAAGAACTTGTAGCGAGTCGTGAAACAGTAATCCCCTTGCTGTAGTATTAACAAGGGGATTACTTGATTTAGTAGTGTGGTTCTTGAATATTGTTCAGTACAGAACCAGCAGTGCCTGCTTACCTATACAGTAGTGTGATTCCACAAGTAGAATTTTTGGGTTTGCCAAGCACCTGAGTTTTGGTAATGTTATGTTAACATGGAGAAAGCCTTACTGCCTTCTTTAATAAAATTAAAGTTGTGTACTGCCATAAGAACTGATATTTGGTTCAGCTTAGCATCAGCAAAACTACTGGTTATTGATTCAAATAGTCAATTACACATAGCACAGTGACATAACAAGGAAGACAAATTTACAACACCAATTGCTTTAAAAGAAAAACACATGAGAAGGGAGGAAAAAGTTTGGAGGTAGTACTTGGAGGAAAGAGACAAATAAACTAAATAAAGTGGTTAAAAATAACGTCTAGATATTGTTTAAATAGTTATTTGCAACAAGAACCACAATACATTTGCTATATAGCATTTAATTTTTTTAATAAAGTCAACCTTATTACGTAAAACTCTAAACTGGTCTTCAAACTTCATACTTAGGATGCACTGCTGGAACCTCATGGCTTAAAAGTAAATCAGACTATCATTATTTTTAGCAGTTTCATCGTTTGGAGAATGGGAATTTAATAAATGATTCAGTGCAAGGCCAGACAATCTTTATATGGTAATACAATTATATAGCTCACACCTTTGATATTTTTAGAAATGTATACTGTAGTGTTATAGACGTAAACCCTACAGAAATTTTATAACTAAACAAAAGGACACCATATCGTGTCTTGATACTCCTTCAATTCATTTACACAAAATGTAAAACCAATTTAATAGAACATAAACATTAAAAAAAGAAACTTGTCACAGGGATAGTAAAGCCAACCCAACATTTCTTTGTTTTTTACAGGGAGGTATTAACCAAGTTGCTATATGTTAGGCTGACGTTGAGCTTTATATTTCGTTATATGATGTGCATCACATTCTGTCTGTCTTAATTATGAAGGTTACTGGACAGGTAAAAAAAACTGTTCAGTTAGATAAAATAAATAGGTTTGACTGCCTCTAACTCATATTTTCTATAAAAACAGAAATTACAGCTTTTCAATGCCTGATTTTGACCACTAAACTGCAAACTGTTTATTCACATTTATTTTAGAAATACATTTGAAACAGTGAAAATTTGATATACTAGTTCATTATGTTTTGCAGAGGAACTAGCCTTTTCATATTACATTTTTCAACCTATGAGCATCCTCATGTCTAGTGTCACATGACAGACTATAATTAAGCATTCCCTGAGAAAATGTATGAGAAATTCAACATTATTAAATGTTTCTATGATTTGACTTTCAATAGTATTTGAATGCTGTTTACAATGCTATGATTAGTTATAGGACATTTGTTCTTTACCACAAAGTGTAACATCAACTTTATATAATTTTCCATTAAATCCTACAATAGCAAAAGTATAACATCAGATATACTACTACTTTTATCTTTCAGCATTAAAATATAGGAGAATTTGTACTAGGGCCCAATATATTCTTGTTAGGGGGATACATTCTTAAAGTTGAAATTGTACCCATCACATCTTTCATTTAACAATGTCTATAGACTGTAGACATGAAAAATCAAACAGATTGATCTATTATCAATACTGTACATTGTCTTATGCCATGTTACGATCTATTAAAATGAAATATTTTGCATTTTGCAAATTCTTCCCTGCTGCACTAAACCAGACATTTGTATTAGTGTTCTGTCAGAGGTCAGGCTACAATAAGACCCATGGGCATATGTAAAGACAAAAGAGGATCAAATGGCTAGAAACAGTAAGGGAGCTAATTTTTGTAACTAAAGAACCTTAAACACAAATCCAGAACAGAGGTTATTAAAACGCAACAAATCTATAAAGTGTTTAATTTACGTAATATCAAACAAAATACATTACACTTATGCCAATATTGGCATGTCTAGAACCAATTCTGCTCCAAATTCACAAAAGCATGTCACTTTGATTCCTTGTCTGCTGTTACATGGGTTTCCATGGTCTAAGGAAACCAACAGGCCAGACTGTGGATCCCCAGCACTCTAAGGTCAATAGCTGCCTAAAGCGTGGCCACCATGCAGGCGTGGGCTGCCTGTTACGTTATTTACTCTCATGTAGCAAGAGCTTCAGATTAGGGGCAACAGTCTGGTGGGTCCCCAGGCATTTGCCCGGTGTGCCAGTTGGCCAGTCCAGGATATCACTAAACCAAGCATTCTGTGCTTCTAGAAAGGATATAACTTACCCATGCAAAAAAAAAAATATATCATATATATGTCTTGTGTGATTTCCTCATAGTCAAGGATTATCTGTATCAAGAGAAAGATGGCAGATGCAATTGATAATGAGCCATGAGAACTGACATCAGGTTAACCATGAGCGCCATAACTAGAGTTCTGATGTAAGGACACCTAATAGAGTACAATGGTGAAAGAACTAGGGGACAAATGTGTTTTTCTAATCATGTTTATACTACTCTAGGGTTCTTGGTGATTACTTATGGGCTGGGAGAGTGATATACAATATAACAAGGTTTAAATACAACCTTATATTGAATATTTTGGGTCCATGTTATTCATTAAGACACTAAATTTACTGATTTAGTGTCCTTAATTTATTGCAAAATACATGATTTGTGTAATTAAAAAGTGTTTGTATACTACAGAAAACCTTCTGCTCCGATTACACATAAAAAGGACACTCCAGCAATCAAATGCACCATTACGCATAGGATAGCTATGTGGTCCACTTACATTTTGTAAGCATTGCTTTAGAAAAAAACATTCGTCCCACCCACTGCGCTCTAGTTATTTTGCATGCATGTCATCTCCATGCACACAACCGGTCGGCGTTGGCTCTAACTCAGCAAATGCATAGCGAATGCTGCAGGTAGGGTTCTATTCAGACCCCATGCATATGCACAGCAAGCAGCTAACCAGTGGCAAGAAATGTCAGACCACAAACAAGAAGGGCTGCAGCTGCTAGGTCAGGTAAGTGCTTTATTATTACTTTGTAGAACACATAGTAAGGTACTCACAGAGCAACATGCATTCTTCATAATAGGGGTGTCAGGGACATTAAACTGTCCCTGTTTTTGTGAAAAGGAGGTGCTTAATAATTACAGTATTTTTTGTAGAACCCTAACCTGCATGATATTAAATTAAATGGAAATGCTACATGTCTTTCATTACATATTAGATTTCAAGTAGAGGTACTAAGAACATCCAGGTGGAGTCAGAATTAACACATCTGACAGAACTGTAACATAAACTGCTTTGGTACCAATGTTACTGTGGAGAAACTGAAAATCATAACATACATTTTTTATCAATTGGTCTGTAAAGCATTTAATATAAAAATAGAAAAAGGGTTTATGATACTTCAATCAGCATTGTTTGGGCTTTGATGTTAAAATAGTTGAATGAATAAGGCAATGGGTTATAGGGTATATTCAGAGGAAGGTGTTGCTACTAGTGAGATGTGAATCTTTTAAACATTTTTTATGTTTATTATTATTATGTTTATTAATGTTTATTAATATTACAAAAAATCCTAACAAGAAAGAATGTCTTTTGATAAAAAAAAAACTCTGAAACAGAATAGACATTTCTGGTGGAATAAGCCAAATGGCAACTGATTGAAATACATTAAAGAATGTTTGAGAATGTGGTAGCTGCGGTTTAATGTTGATAAATGTAAAATAATGCACTTGGGACATAAAATCACAGGGCAGAATGTAGCAATGGGGGCATTATTCTGTTCAAGAGATTTAGGGGTAATTATTTCTGAGGCATTAGAATTAACACATGCATGAGGCAGGCATAAAGCTATCCTGAATCTAAAATGAGACCAAGAACTAATGAAGATGTGGCCGTATAGGTCTTATCGACCAACAAATTCTATATTTAGTTAAACTATGATTAAAGATCTCTAATAACAAACTTAAGGCTTTGAACAGTAAATAATTTAAATTAATGGAATTTTCCATGATTTGATGTTAAAGCATCTGAGGTTGTCATCTTCGGAAACAGATGTGAAGTTATAGATGCAAAAACATTAATTTTAGATCACATTGGTTTATTTCTTAAACCCATAATAACCAGAAAGGAGACCAATTGAGCTCAGCCAAAATGGAAGGTGAAGCAATTTATGACTGGTTGTGTTTCTTGCATTTATTTGTTAGCTATCCATTTAGTGCCCATATTAACTGTGTGCTAATAAAACAATGGCTTGATGCAGGTAGCAAGTTTTCAGAAAAATTAATTCAGTTATGGAAGCTACAGAATGTCCACTGGCAACAAGGAGGTAAAAGTAATATTTTTGTGTCTGCAGGAGAAAGGCAAAACAGTAAAATGAGAAACTGTTTAAGTACACCAGACGATTAACCGTAAACATGTGATTTCCCTGTTAAAGTTTATCAGCTCTGGCATTATTTAATTACAGAGGTAATTTACAAATCATGCTGTGATTTGACCTGTTCCTGCCAAGGTCAGATCTGCCATCTGCAAAGGAGTGATCCTGCAGCTCCATGGCAGCATTGAGGTTATTAAAGGATGGTTTAAAGTGCCCAGACTAAAACTACAGTGATACACATTCTAACACGTGCAAGACTAACTACATCTGCCATGTAAACTATATAACAAATAAACAAAAAATATTCTTAAAATAAAATGAAAATAGTCAACATGGATGAATTAATCTTATAAAACATTTAGGAAGTTTTGCAAACAGAGATTTGAAAACACACACACAGAAGAAATACAGACCTCCTTTGAAGCGTTTTTTTTTTTTTTTTTTTAAAAGGAAAGATCAGAACAAGTTTAACTTATTACTCTGTAAAAGCCTGGGGTTAAAAAAAGTATATATGAGAAAAAAAGATTGTGTTTAAAAAATACAGCCCCCTGCTTTGTTCTCATTTCAAACACATCAGCTATCTGTATTCTTGTCTGCTTCTTTGGAGTGAATAGTGTACATGAATGTTTGGTCAATAGTAAAGTCTGAAGGCAGGTTACCCCGGTGCACAGCAATGTGTTCACCCATGAGGTTCAGCGTGGAGCTATAGTGTCCACATACAGTACACCTGTACATCAGGGCCCCTGCATGTGTCTTCAGGTGACACTTAATGGTTGAACGGCCACGGAAGAACTTGTGGCACACTTTGCACTGGTAAGGCTTTTCTCCAGTATGAATGCGCCGATGGTAGTTGAACTCGCTGGTGTGAGAGAAGCTTTTCCCACAGACTTTACATGTGTATTTGCTGTGGCCTGTCTGTCCAGCGACTAAATGGTCATCAACAGTAAAATCATCTGATGCCTTTCTCTTGGAAGCTGCCAGCTGAATTTGTGGGAATTCTGAAAACCCTTGGCGATCTGCTGGGATATTGCTGGAACGGTGCTGTGCTAAATGCTGTCGGTGAGCTGTTTCAGTCTTGAATGCCTGGGAGCAGAGATGACATCGGTACACTGGTTCATCCAGACTTTGGTGGACAGCCATGTGCTTCTCCAGCAGGTGGCGATCAAGAAAGCTGCTGGCACAGAGGGAGCAAGAGAAAACAGATATGGACATGTGGGATAATACATGCCACAAAAGACCACAGAGTGTTAAGTGCCGCTGGTCACACAATCCACAGCAAAGAATTTTAGGATTAAGGTGTTCCAAAGCATGAGATCGTACAGAGTGAAAATCACGTAACATGGTCCTATGACAGGCTCCACAGGGTAGTTCGCTACCCAACGCACCAACAAATTTATTTACTTCACTGGGAAGTGGCTGACCTGGGTGAACAATAATGTTGTGCTCTGATGCTACTGCTTCTTGGCCTCGATGAAGGGTGAGCTGCCACTGGCTGAAAAATTTGTCTTCACACATATCACATGAAAAGAGGAAGATCCCAACATGGGATAAAACATGAGTAACCATAGCACCTCGGTCATGGAAGCGAGTCTGGCACACCTTACAGCAACCAGTACGCGGGTCCACATGCTCCCGTGCATGTTGTCGGATATGCTGAAGGTTGGGTTCCAGTACTTTCTTACAGACTTGGCAAGGCATTGCTTTGCTAGAGCGACCATCACCCTGACCAAACAGGAGCATCTCATCCTCACTGCCATCACTAAGTTCTATAATTTCCCCAGACGGCCCCGAGTCCTCATCTCCATCAAACTGCAAATCCTCTTCCTCAAGTTCATCCAGGTGCAGATCACCCATTGCCTCAAAGCCACCAGCAGAATCTTTGGGGTTTACACTTACAGATATATCCCCAGAGAAATACCCACTTTTGCTGTAGTCTCCATTGTGTTGAGCCTTGAAAGACTGACTAGTACTTGTAGGTCCAAATCCAGCATTCACCGAACACTGGGAAGACTGATATCTCCCAGATGTGCTTTGTTCTTCAGTTTTCGCTGGCAGTGCAAAATGTGGTGTTTGGCTTGTACTGGCTTCTTGTTCCTCTCCCTTAAAGACACTCGTACCATCAGCCTGCCCTGCAGAATTCTTATCTGTATTCTGATGATTATTATCTGACCCACAGCCTTTCGAATCTGCTTGGTTCTGCTCTGTTGAAGCACAACTTAAAGTACTTGTGCGACCTTCACTAGAGGAGACTGAGCACTGATTCTTTTGTCCTGAGGAACCTTCTAGATCGGGAAAAGTTGCATGACAAGCTTTAAGCAAATCCTCCATGCCAAGTTTCTCTGCCACTTCATAAATTACTCCCACATTAATCAGGTCAGTAAAGAGCTCAGAAGTGTAAATAAAGCTCAGGACTTTCTCAAAATTTGCTGGGGTGATGAAGTCCACCACATAGGTGCGTGCTATGTCTAACTCAGTGCTTAAGAACAGTTTTTGGAAATAATCAGCTGCAGAGCTCAATACGGCTTTGTGAGCTGCAAAGGAACGGTTCCCCACAACAATGGTGACATCACACAGTGTTTCTGACAACCGTGATTTGTTCAGCTCCCGCAACAAATTGTTGGGGTGATCGCTGCTGTTTAGCTTGATCCGCATGCCCATCTTTATTTCCCAATGACCAGAGGCATGCGCTGTGCACTGCTTTAACAAGTGACCCCCTCACTTGTTACCTCTTTCAGCTTTGCAAAAGTTCTTCATCCCCATTCGACAAATGACAATAAAATGCCTGAAAAACAAAAAAGTTTAAAATTTACTTATTTTCCCCACATTTTTTGTTATTTTTTTCTGTGCACAATTAAACCTCTGTTTTGGTGGTTGCTATTTGCAGCCATAAAAGGTAGAATTGACCACAGCTTAACAAAGGTAAGATAGAAACATTCTCAAAATCAAATATAATAAAAACTAGGACACTGACTGAAAAACAAAAATCACAAGTTTTGGCGTCACTCTGATGGTAACCCTATCGTAATGATTTTTGTATACAAGGGTTTTCTTAGTCTCAGTGCACTAGGGAAATGTTCAGTTTTTGTTAATCACATTGTTAATCACTTTGTTAAGAACATGTTGTAAAAAAGCAAAAAAATATAGAAGTTTTAATAAAATATTTCAACAAAACTTCAAGCTGTGCAAGACACAGTTCTTCTTAACATGGGAGATCTCGCCATTTTTTTTTATTTCAGAGTCATTATTGTATTGTCAACAGGCTGTAAGAGCAGCATGGAAGCCTACAGCAGTCATCAAAGAGACTCCCCCCTGCGATGGCTGGTCTATAGACCAGCAATTGCGTCCCAGCTGCCAGAGGCAACTTCAGGGACAGGGGAGAGGGTTCTTCGGTCTCAACATGAGTGTGGAGAGCAGCCCCAACCCTCCCCTGCTGCCTGATCGCTCCATGAGAGCGACAGTGCAGCGTTAACCCCTTCAATGCCACAATTGTGTATGACACATTTGTGGCATTGCAAGGGTTAACATTTGTCCACAGCACTGACCTGAAAGTCCAGGGTGCTTCCAGGTCAAACGCTGTGTTTAGTAAGTGGGCTGATGATGATCAGTTAATATTTATACAAATTTTTGGTATAAATACTACATTCATATTCAATTAATTCAGGGCAACAACACAAGGATATAATAGTATGGTAGAAGTTCCCTTAAGTAGTAAAAAACCTTAAATTGGAATAGCCTATCCCACAATAAGATAATTTGTTTCATTCTGCACATGTTAAAGTGGTACCGTCATTCACAAACTTGTACATGGCACTGCAGGTAAGTACCGTATTTATCGGCGTATAACACGCACTGGTGTATAACACGCACCCCCATTTTTGAACAAAAAAACTGAACAAAAAAACTTCATCAGAATCACTGCTATCTGGGAAACCACACACACACAGTAAGACACACACACCCTAACCCCCCTTCTCAGGATCTCCCCTCTCTCTCCCTAACCCCATCCCGGTCACTTACCTTCAACTCCACCTGCCTCAGCCTCACGCACGC
>VKOC01000002.1:39318569-39349489 GCA_009364415.1 Spea multiplicata | reverse complement strand
GGTGGTAGATAGGGAGAAGGGAGGGAGAAGGGGTAGATAGGGCAGAAGGGAGTGAGAAGGGGTAGATAGGGCAATCATACTCCTATCATGCCAAGTCTGTGAGTACATCCTGGAATCTGGATATGCCTGGGCATGATAGGAATGTGATTGCTGTTCCGGCGCTCAGCTGTGAAGCGCGCACCACGGGAAGACGGACGCCTCCCGCTCCCACTGCAGGACTCAACAAGGTAAGTAAGGGGAAGGGGCAGAGGGGGGATCAGTGAGAAGAGGGAGGGCAGTGAGAAGGGGCAGAGGTGGTAGATAGTGATACAGGGGATAGATAGTGAGAAAGGGGAGTTTTGTTACAAGTTTTTATTCCTTTTATGGGATGGGGGGGCGCCAGAGGAGTAGTCCGCACAGGGCGCCAGAACACCTAAGGCCGGCTCTGATTGCCCCCAACCAGCTTGTCTGTGCCTAGTGATCAGAGGGGTCGCCTAGTGGAGCCCAGGTGGAGATGCTCGCCGGTCAGATAGTAGTGGCCCTGGTAGTACATCTGTAACATAGTAGAACTTTGGTGCACACCCTCTCCCTAATTGGAGGAATAGGAGAAAGGCTAGAATAATGTAGATGGTTCAGAGGAGAGAAAGAAGCATTTCTGCCCCTCTTTTTCTCTGCAAAAATCTGCATTATTCTAGCCTCTTAGAGTACTTCTTGGAGGAGGAGAGGGTGTGCGTAGAGGTGATGTGCTTGGATGCTCTACCCTTTTGTAGAAGTGCACCTGGAGGCCTGGATAATGCAGCAGATAGCATAGAGAAGACAGGAGAAGCGAAGAACTAGAAGAGACAAGACAAGAAGCAGAGCTGCGGAAAAGGAGACAGAGACATAGAGTGAATGAGTGACAACAAATTTAATTTTCTGAATTTTTGCCCAAACTGAAAGGGCAGGAAATTACATTTGTTGTCCAAAAACAAATGGACCAAAACAGAATGAAAAATGTGTCTAGTCTTTAACGCAGTTTTTATTTTTGAACAAGGCTGGAGAACATTCATTCTTCATGGGAAGGCTTTTCAATATGAGAGACTTTGTAACTTCCTAATGGTAATTTTGTTTTTTTTACACATAAATATGTTTATATTGTAAATGCTCTTTGGATCTTAGTTGGAAACAAAGAAAAGTAAAATACATTTTTCCAGGCAAAACTGATTCTAACTGAAATGCTACGATTCGATTGTAACCTGTTATTATGTCTAATGTTGCTATATGAGTTGTATTTTCTGAAACCACAAGTGATTCCTGTCACTGATTGACAGCTTAAGCACCCAATCGATGGCAGGAAAATGCTCCTGTTTAAATCAAAAGTAAGAGTTTACAAATGCATACTGGTGTTTAAACAGACCCCTGCAGGGAGATGCATTTGGCTTGATTAGGATGCTGGGTGAGTGTTAGGAGTGAATGTTGTATGAGGTGAGTTTTCAGAGATCTTTTGAAATGTGCATACAAGTGGGAAAGTCTGATGGAATGTGGTAAAGAATTCCACAGAAGTAGTACAGCATGTGTCAAATCCTGAATGCAGGTCAGAAGTTTGAATTTGATTCTAGAGGTTATAGCAAGGGCGTCAAACCTGCGACCCTCCAGCTGCTGCAGGACTACATCTCCCAGAATGCTCTTTCAGCTAAGGGGCTAGCTGAGGAGGATGGGAGATGTAGTCCTGCAGAAGCTGGAGGGCCACAGGTTGGACGCCCCTGGGTTATAGGGAGCCAATGGAGTGATGGGCACAGTGGAACAGCAGAAGGGGAACAGTGACAAAGGAAGATTATTCTAGCCACTAGTGTTTAAGGATGGATTGGAGTGGTGAAAAGCATAAGAGGGGGAGGCCAGTTAGTAGGGAATTCCAATAATCCAGGTGGAGAAAGATAGTGGATTCATATTTTGGTTGTTTCTTGTGTGAGAAATAGCAGATTTGGGAAATGTTTTTCAGGTGAGGGTGACAGAATGTGGTGAGGGACTTGATGTGACGAATGAGGGAGAGAGCAAAAGTCAAATGCGACAGCAAGGCTGTGAACTTGGTCTTTTGGTTGGATTGTGGAATTGTCAACAGTAATAGAGATTTCAGGAATTGTGGACAGAGAGGATGGCGGGATAACCATAAACTCAGTCTTGGAGATGTTGAGCTTCAACCCATGATGCAATTCCAGAAGTAGAAGTAGGTGAGATGAGTTAGAAAAGAGGGTGAAACTACTAGAACTAAGGCTAGAGTATGGTTAACTGAGCTGTGGCAATATCAGGGCAGGAGGATTTGTGATGTGTGGCATGGTGTGGGAGGTATGAGAAGGTTAAATGTTAAGTTAACAGGCTGTGGCCATACAGAGAGAAGGGAGATATATAAACAAATGTAGGAAAACACTATGTCAATTTGGTGATGGAGCTGAATAGTCCGACAGACTACCTCCGCTGATTTGTGCTCCCTTAGCCTAGGACACCACCTGTCACGGTCCATGTCACGGACCGCAACGCAGCAATTCAACGCAGCGGGTACTCGAAACCTACCTCTTCCGCAGCTCTGGGACCTTGCTTCGAGGTGCCAGCATCCAGCAGGCACCCGGGGCAGGTCCTTCTCGGTATCCCCGTCGCAAGTGATGGGCGGTACGCACAGGGACGAACCACGCCCCCTCTCTTATAGAATGCCTCCCTGGGGCTTGGGTGAAGCGGCAGATTCAAAAGCCGAGCACTGACTCTCATTCAGTGCTAGGTTATTGTACTGGCTGAGCAGTTCCTACTACACTATACTTACCTGATTGTCTCTCCATTGCTGAATTGTGCCTGTTCCTGACTTTTGCTGCCTTCTCCATTCAACCCCGGCTTGTATGATTACCATCTCCGTTGCTGACCTGTGCCGGTTCCTGACTTCGCTGCCTTCTCCACTCCTGACCCGGCTTGTCTGACGATTCCTACTATTCCTCAGTGCCATTACTGCATACTGGGTTCCTCATTTGTATTCTCAAGATCCTTGTGACACCACCCCGGTTTCCCAGTCACTAGCCAAGACTCAGTGTAGGGTATAAACACATGGCTAGATATAGCCAGCAAATCACACATTAACATAAATCAATATATTGGGATACAATAGGTACACAACCGCTCCCTTAATTTTCCTCCTGAGACAACAGGGTCAGTAAAGGGATTAACAATACAATGCAACCTCCACTATTACTGTATTACTGGCTGACATCAGTTCCAAGGTTTGGCCGGAGTAAATGTCTGTAGTGGTGGAACTGGGGGGGGACTGACTTATACAACATATTATTACAGCATGCAGGGGGGGCTGACTTATACATCATAGTGCACCATGGGGTTGGGTGGGGGGTCTGAAATTAAACTAAAACAATGGTGGACAATCCACTCAACAAGTGATGAGATGATATAATTCTGGGGGTAGACACAGAAGTCTTTATGAAGCCAGGGCCCATATTCGGTAGGGAGGAGGCTGGCTGTCAGGCCTCTCCAGTGCCCCCAGTGATGGAGGGTTTTGTCACAGTGGCCTTCACAGTGCATGGGGGGTTCTCATTGTGAGAGACCAAGAGAAGAGGAGAGTGATAGTAGTTCAGAAGCAGCAGCTGAGAATGGGTCATCAGATGGTATATTGAAGGCCCTCTGGATTAGTGCAGCGATGATGGAAGAAAGGAAGTGAGAGAGCAATGAGGCAAAGTGATCAAAGATTAGGGAAGCAAGGCCGGTAGATCACAGCAACATGCATGACAAGTGGAGAGATGAGATGGACAGAGTGTACTTCAAACAATGAAAGAGAATTGGTGGCAGCCATTAAAAGGTGCAGCGAGGGGCATGGCTAAAGTGTAGACCACCATCAGAGAGAGCAGCAGGGTATGTAGTATTGGAGGATGTTAACCATGTTTCAGTGAGTGCAAGGAGGCTGAGGTGGTTAGAGATGAAAAGGTCATTAACAGCATTGAGTTTCTTGCCATTAAAATATAAAAAAAACATACATGTATCATATGTATTCAAGTATATATGATGGCTGAAGTGTGCAAATACAGATCTTGAAAATAAGAGAGACAAATGCATATGCAAGTATACTCAATGTACTCAAGTTTTTTTTGGGCCATAAACCCATCATGCTCAGTCAGAATACAAAAATATAGAAGTGGCTGTACTACTTGTGAACTTTTTTTTCATTTCACAAAAAAGGCCTAGTCATAACTTCCTATTTAACCCTAGGAGTGTTACATTTTCAAATCCAAGTCTCAATTGCATCATTGTGTGAAACACAGGGTTTTTAAATAAAAAATATATAATAAATAGTATATATATATATATATATTAATAATTAAAATACAAAAAAGTGAAGCGCAATATTCGAATTAAATATAAGTATTGCACCTTCTGGTGAAGTGGTGCTGCAAAGACACAGGAACAAACTCCCCAAAAATGTTCCAAATTAAACACAATCAAAACCACACAAGTGTCTGCGCACCCAATTAATAAGTGAGTAAATTATATGTGCAACACAAAAATAATATGTACAAAGATACCCTTCCAGCGAGCGTTCCCACACACAGTATCCAAAAGGTTCGTATATAAAAGGAAGAGAAAAAAGAAAGAAAAAATTATGGTGTAGTATATCAAAGTAGGTCTTAAAAAAAACGCTATTAAGCAGATCGGACCCTTACAATTTAAAGGGCATAAATATGCCCATACATAGAGTGTAGTGGTCTCCTTAGGAGTTTCTTTATCCCACACTGGTATTTGTAGATAAAGAAGGTAGGCAGCGGAGGGGAGTAGGTAAAAACGATAATTTTAATGTATAAAAGAAAGGCAGTGTTTTAATTTAAGTCCCGGGCAGGGGCGCCGAGCGATCGGTCGTGAAGTTTCTGCAACCGCTTGGCGCCCCTCATTCTCTGTGACTCCATTGCGGTGCCGGCATTTCATGCTGAGCGCCGGAATTATTCTGCATTCCAGAGGGCACAGGAGAAAGGGTAGCTGGACTGATTTAAGATTGGAGGGATTGCATTAGTTTGATCGCAAGGTGTGGGGGGGCGGAGGAAGATGGGGCCAGGGTTACGTTCAATGTCACCTGAGCACAGAAGGAGTAGGATACAGACAGATAACAAATGAGATTGTGATAAGTGGGCATTGGATGCCTCCACTTGAAAATGGTTAGTGGTGTTGGGGTATGACGAAAACAGAATGGCATATGAGCTAAGGTGGGGTGATAGCAGATGGGATGGAGATATGTGGATTATAGAGGGGTTGTCAAGGGGTGCAGAGGCTGCAGTAATTGTAAGATTTGTGGGAAGAGGACATGGTAACATGTACGGGTTCATAGTAAGGATGGAGGTGAAGCACGCAAGTGCTTATGGGGGTTACCTTCTTTCTGCTGGGGTACTTGGTATGTCATTTCCCTCCAGGGTAACTCTTAACTATCCACTTATAAGGAGTCCGCTTATGGGGAGTCCTACGGCAGCTACATTTCCAAGTGAGGCCTAGGAATTTATAGGGTTCCCTCACTCCCTCAGATAAGGGGATTGCATAGAGGAGGCAGATGTTTCACCTTGGCTTACAATTGCAATTAAACTAGACTAGAGGGCACCAAATTTAACCTTTGAAAACAGGGGGGGTAACAGCAGGAGATGAGGGGTTCAAATGAAATGTTATATTCATACCAGGTGAAAAACAGTGGTAACAGCAGGAGATGAGGGGTTCAAATGAAATGTTATATTCATATCAGGTGGAAAACAGGGGTAACACCAGGAGATGAGGGGTTCAAATATAAAATGTTATAGTTATACCTGTAAGAGAAGGAGATATGGCAGACATTAGTGATTGTCAGAGGAATACTTGGATGAAAACATGAGGACCAGGGATGGATGTCTGGATAGTCCACTGTAACTCTTAACTATCCACTTATGAGGAGTCCACTTGGGAAGAGGCCACAGCAGCTACATTTCCAAGCAAGATACAGCTAAACACGAGTACGGCAAACGTGTTAAAACAGCTGCAATCATGAAGGGTATAAAAAATAGCCTGGTCCTTAGGGGGTTTATTGTACCCCCTAGTGACAGAACACCAGCTTCAGTCTGCAAATAAACCTACATTAAATTAGAAAAGGGCAGAAAAAACAAGAGACTTTAAAAAGTTTAATATAAAAACAGCTCGCAAATCTAAGATTAAAAATAAAATGCAAGGACTATGACAAATAGAAGCACACAAAACTCAGTTAAAAAGTGATATTAAAGGGTTTAAAGATACTGTTCCTCTAAAATACCTCTGAACTTGAAGGGACTCTCAGCCATCATATGCACTGTAATGATGGTTGAGAGCCATCTTTAAATTAACAGGGCTTTTGTGCAAATGCAAGTATTCATTCCCTCTATGTATTTGCTCTCTATCTCCATCGCCTAGCTATTTGCATTGGAGGATACACATTTAGATGAATGCATTTCCTGAATATTATTTTCCATGCACATGTCAGAGTTCCATGCAGTATCACAGGACCTTCCAGCTGTGTGATCAGAAAGCTCTTCCATTATGTATGGGACGCCAGACTGTCCTTTTAAATGTTTATCCATATTGGCATTTGTGTATTTTATTCTTTGCTGTGACCTTTACTAAAAAAAACACCAGATATTAACTATGGGCACAAGAGGGCAGTATAGAATAAAGTCACACAACAACCATCTAATAAAAATGATTTAATTCAGAATACGCCAGTATCATGAATATTCTAACAAGTATTGCATCAATGATTTGCTATAATCGCTTGTAAAAAATATTGTAATTAATTTTGTAAAAAATAATGACTGATATCTGCCAATGATAATTATTTTCTTAAGTTTGTCATAAAAACTGAGGCCAACTACAATATCACAACAAATTCACCTATCCATTTGTAGTGGTGTTCCCTCATAGCCAAGAAATCCTCTTGTTACCATTAGCTTATCCATTCAGAAATGTAATTTATAATTTTTGTCATAAGTGTATTTCAAATCATTGTTTAAAAAAATTCTGAAGTTTCTGAATATTTATACATTTTATTATAAGGGTGACTGTTTTTTATTTAAATGATTCAGAATAATTTCTTTATTACATAGTTTGCTCAAATGTTTGCTCAAAGCAGCTGCCTGGTGCACCTGAGTGTGTGTGGGGGGGTTATCACCTGTGCACCAAATAGACCCAGCTCAGCGGAAGAAGATGCAAAGCAGCTTGCATGGAGAACGTGAGCTGTGCTGATGATAAAGGCCATGCATGAGTTAAGAGGTAGAGGGAGGAGAAATGTTATATGGAGAGTGGGAGATCAAGAGAACTGCTGTGGCATATCAAGAGAGGGGAGGTGTGAGAGGCAAAGTGAGCGTGTATATGTATGTGTATGTTGTGTTACTGTACAGCATTAGCAGTGTCAGTATATAGTGTTAGCTTGTGTTTGCGTGTTGTCGGCGCTGATGTTAGAGTGTGTAGGGAAGTTAGTATGAGTGTATGTCAGCATATGGTGTTAGGTTGTCAGGTTTGAGCTTAGAGTTAGTGGTGCCTGGCACAAGCATGTATGTGTTATTGTATGATGTTAGAGTGAATGAGGGGTTTGTCAGGTATTATGTTAGAGTGTTAGATTAAATATAGCATTAGAGTGATTGTGTATGTGTTAGGGCTCGACAAATCAAGGCACCAGGTCACCTCAGAGAGGCAGCATGTAGCGTTCCCAGGTGCCAGGTTGCAGCCCAGTCAGTAGAAGCTGGCTGAGAAGCTCATCATCTTTAATGATAGCTTACAATCTCCGTTCCAGTTCACCCCAAACGTGCTCAATGTGGTTGAGGTCAGGGCTCTGCGGGGCAGTCACGTTCTTCCACACTGAACTCATGCAATCATGCAATCTTATGCTGGAATAGAAAAGGACCTTCCGCAAACTGTTCCCGCAAAGTTGGAAGTATAGCATTGTTCATCTTAGCATTAAGATTTCCCTTCACTTGAAGTAAGGGGCCCAACCACTGAAAAATAGCCCTATACCATTATCACTCCTCCACCAAACTTTAGAGTTGGCACAATGTAGTGAGGCAGGTAACGTTCTCCTGGCATTCGCCAAACCCAGACTTGCTAATCAGTCTGCCAAATAGAGAAACATGATTTGTGACTCCGCAGAACACATTTCCAGAGTCTAGTGGCGGCGGGCTTTACGCCGTTTGAGACGACTCCTGGCATTGTACTTGGTGATGTGAGGCTTACATTCAGCTACTCGGCTATGGACACTGATTCCATTAAGCTCCTGCCACAGTTTTTGTGCTGATATGAATGTCAGTGTAAGTTTGGAATTCTTTTGCTATGGAATCAGCAGAGCATTGGCAACCTGCACCATGCGCCTCAGCACTCGGTGATCCCGCTCTTTGACTTCACGTGGACGTCTGCCTCATGTACCCAAGCGGTGTTGCTGTAATCCCTCGATGTTGAGGCATTCAGCAACACAGAGATCGGCATCAGGGGCCACGGCTGCCCCCGCCCCGGGCTGTCAACGTCCGCCATACATTGTATGGTTTTAAAAGTTTTGGAGGCGATCAATGATCACCTCCTAAACCTCAATGGTGTCTCTGAAATGCCTCGATAGCGAGGCATTCAGTAAGACCCAACCCAGGACTCACTGTGACTGCTTGCTCCGCCACTGCGGATGATTTTGCCACTCGCAAGATGGTGGTGCGTCTTTTAAAAAAATAAAGGAGTTGAAAAAGTTTCACAGAGAGTCTCTCCAGATCCTCCTGAGAACTCTAGCTCTGCAAACTAGACATTTCTGAAATCAGGACACCTGAATTGATAAATTTGGAGGGGATTTTCCATCTCTTAACCTAATTTTGTGATGATTCAGAGGGGAAAATATATATTAAAAAAGTTTTTTTTCAAATTTATCATGCACATTTTTCATCTAATTAGGCTGTTATACATATTGCCCTGAACTGCATACTTTGTCCTTAAAAATTTTAATTGAATAAAGAATTAAAAATGAATCCAAACCATTCCCATGAACCTATTTCTGATCACCTCATTTTTTGCTGTGAACACCTAAAAATTGTCAGGTGACACAAAAGCAGACAGTGAAATATTCACCCAGAAACTTAAAGTTTTTCTTTTGTTCGATTACTAAAAAATAAATTGGACTATTTGCTATTTTTTAGCAAATTCCTATACACGAGCATGCGGTCAGAAGAACATAAAGCATTATAAATGAAACTTTTCCTGAGCATGTCTCAGCGAGGCCTCTTACGAGTAACAATCACTACGTCCACGAGGTCGTGGATTTCATTCTGGCACAATGCTGTGACGTCACGAATAGGGTTGGCGGAAGTGAAGGAGGTGAGAGGACCAACATGGCGACTCCCTATGTGACCGATGAATCCGGTAAGTGCAGCGCCGGGAGAGGGTATGTGTGCCTACACCGGCTTTCGCGCTCATAGCATATGACACGGAACCATTCTGTTCCGTGCAGCGTATCGGACAGTCCCCCGCATGCTGCTTTCTGAGGGGTGGGGTAGCCCGTTTCCTCATCATTGTGCTCTTTGTAGCGTGAATCCCGCATTATCGGTACCCTGTGTGCAAAATACGATACGCTCGCCGTGTATTTACGCTGTTGGTACACCATAATCCTCCGTTGTGTTTTGTCGCAAACCTCCATCCTTTTCCACACCAACATCAACTCGCATTTCTTTACGGCCAGCGTCGTGTGCTATGAGTGGAAAATGTTGGTCCCTCCAGGCTTCCGGTATTAGCTTTTTGCATGTGGTTTCTATTATGTTAGGGCAGCCTGTTCTTTTCTGTAGTAAAATAGTTGTTGAATAAATCCATGGTCAAAGCGTTGGGATAGATCTGCAGTGTAACTGCATTTATAAAAACGTGTATTATATCCAAGTGTTTATTTTACAGAGTGGTTTAATGTGCAAATGTACAACCCACTGATTATAACCATTCGTATGTGAACTTACAGGGGAGCTGCTGTTGGACTAATACATGTATTTCCATAATCCTTTTTTTTGTTAGGAAAGTATATAGCAGCTACTCAGCGTCCAGATGGCACCTGGAGGAAGCAAAGGAAAGTAAAGGAGGGATATGTGCCCCAAGAAGAAGTTCCTGTGTATGTATCTGCTATATATATATATATATATATATAAGTATAGTTACATCTCGGGATCAGAATTCATTGTTTGCTTGACTCCTTTCTGTATAATTCCAACACCTATGATCATCTGCCAACCTGCAGAGAACCCCCCCAAAGTAAAGCAATACACCTCATACATTGGTATGGCATGTTTCAAATTTGGAAAAAGCGCGTTATAGTTTTCAAATTTGAAATTTTGACACGTCACTTTATGTCCATTTCTCATTTAATGCACAGCAGAAGTCCAGTATTTCAGTTTAACCACATAACACTATTACATTTTCAAAAACTAGACAGCAGAGGAAACCTAATTAGTTCAAGCCCCTTTCAAAGTTGGTGTAACAAAAGAGAGCTTTTTTCACATCCACTTTGCAGTTTCAGTGGGTTTTTTTCTGAGTGGATATGTGAAAGAACTAAGAACATTCTTGTCGAGCTGCACCTCCTGAGTACAGCAATACCCTGACATGGAAGTCAAAGGTGCTTACGGGTCAACTGCTGTTAGGATCTGCGTCTGTTTGAACTCATTGAAATAATCAGATATAAGATTTTCTGATTTAGTCTGCCCCTAAGGTTACATGTCCAGTGTTGATACCGAAATTGTTCACAGAGATCGATACAGAAAACCCCGGTAACTAGTGTCCATGGATATGACCTCGTTACCTTTGAAGGAACTGTGACACAAGGGAACAAAATACTGAATACCTGTATTGTTTACTTCTCACTGTTTAAAGTTAGTGTTGTATCGTTTTACAAAGTGCAGCTGATCGGTTTTGCTTTCTTGCAGTTACGAGAACAAGTATGTAAAGTTCTTCAAAAGTAAACCCTCCTTGCCACCTGGACTTTCCAATAGTGATATCCCTGCCCAGCAGAGTTCCAAACCAGAAGGTGATAGCACCCTGTCTAAAGTGGCTAAACGAAACCAGAAGCGCAAAGAGAAAAGGAAGCAGGAGAAACTCGAGCGAGACCCGGTTCAAGAGGCCCAGCAGGAACTGGGAAAGGTCAGCATTTCAGAAGCACCAGTTCAGAAGGACACAGCAGCAAATGGTGAGAATCAATCAGCAGAGAAAGCCAAGAAAATCAAGAATCTTCGAAAGAAGCTTCGTCAGGTGGAGGAACTACAACAGAAAATAGACTCTGGTGAAATCAAACAGCCATCCAAAGAGCAGCTAGAAAAAATAGGACGAAGGAAAGCGTTAGAGGAAGAGTTGGAGGACCTGGAGCTGGACTTGTAAGGTGATTCAAGTCACCATTAGTTGAGGATTGCCTTCTTGTGCTAGAAAACCAGGAACATATTTAGTCTTTTAATTCTTTTCAGTTTCCAGTTTATTAATGTGTCCGGTGCAGTTTTGCTATTAGATCATCGTTTGTGATTAATTTAGGAGATCTTCTTTAATGACTCCATTAATGCACACATTGTGTTAAGACTCTTGAACTGGAGCTGATATCAATTATCAGGCAGATTTTAGCACTATTTTTGGTCTTTCAGAAAACATTTTGCATCTTATATAGAGGAATCAATATGATGTAATATGTTGGATAATGGCCCTTTGTCACATTTTTTCAGTCAGCCCTTGTCCATTCCTCATAACATAACAAAATGTGCACCATCCCATAAATATTGCTTTTATATGGATATTTTGAACAGGCCATTGGATGTGTGCATGGTACAAAGAAAAGAAATGATGCTGAGTATATTAAATTACTTTAAACAATTGCATTTGTAGGAAATGGAAAACAGACAGTTTGATACAAATGAATCTTAGCAAAAACATAAATGATCTCATATATGTATCGGTGGTTATGTTTAGTGGAGCAATGTATTCTTCTGCTCAAAGACATTATGTAGTCTGAAGCATCAGGGTAATGTTTTGGCCATAAAGTAGCTGCTTTGGATTGGTGATAGTTATTTAGGATGATATCACCTTTTTAAGTTCTCACACCAAAAGTGCTTATTTATAGGCTAACATTTTCAGTGTCTAAAACGTCTCTGCTAAAAGTGCTCATGGGTGACCAATTGGGACTATATTTTTCAAGAAAAAGCTCATCTATTCAAGGAAAGAACTAAATTAGGAGGATTTCAAAGTAAAAAATCACTGTGAAATCACTACTTTTTTTTATATTACTCCTTCCCATAATTGGTCTAATAATTTTACCTTAATAACCCCAATGTACCCAAATGAAGACTTGGTATTTTGAATAAGGGACTGTTTTATCATTGCAAGTTCTATTGTAAAGAAAAATAAAAAATCAAGTGTTCTCTGTAATGGCAGTATGGGAAAACATGCTTGCACACAAAGATATGGTTTTGTTTAGAAGATCAGATACAGATATCTGATTATTTTGTGGTATTGTTTCATAATACCGAGAGAGCTTGAGAACAGAGAATGTGTGTAGATATACAGAGAACAGCAGTGTCTGGCACCTGTTCAGTGAGTGACCCATACAACATCTTAACGATCACTTTCCCTTTAATGTCTCACCCATATGTGTACATGTTTTTGTTTGTATATAAATATACAAAAATGTATTTAGCAAAGCAAACATATTTACATAATTTCTGCAAACTCAGTGGTTTGAGGGATCAGTGTGACTGATTTTGCAAATATCTAATGTCCACCACAAACTGTCAGAAAGAAAACACTTAAATGCATACAATGCATACATCTTTTTATTACTCTTATTAGTTAGTGGGGGGAAAAAAACTATACTAACGTGTGTGTGCACTGCAGCAGAAGAAAAGCATTCAACAAAAAAATTAAGGCTGTTAAAAAAAAAAAAAAAAACAACCATAGGGAGGATAAATAGTTATGTCTTCTCCGTATTAATTAACTGATCAGTTGATTTTTAGATGCATGCATAAATATATCAATGTGCAAATAAAGAGCCAATAAACTTTTAAAAACACATTGGCCTCTCTCCTAAAAAGGACAACTAATTTTTATTTCCCGTTGGAGTTTTCATACAATAAGGGGAAATCTACTTTCTATCAGGTGATGAGGTGATGCAGACAAACATTGACATTATCCCCTGCAGTGAGGTCCACTCGTTTTGCTTTACAAATGTTTAAAAATGTTAAATTAAATTTGGAAAAAATGACTCACTACAGGAGCAATGCGTGAGAGTTGGCACCTCGATCACTGTCTGCAAGCAGGTCGTGTGGATTATTTGATAAAGGGAGCGTAGAAGTGTTTAGTCTTTTACAGCACATTATAAAGGTCCAGCGTTTTGCTGCAGATAGTGCTCAGCTGGTCCTGTACAATACTTAGTTAGATCAGTGAGATTTCTCCTCATTCATTGAACTACGCATTATACAGGGCCAGCTCATCCCATCTTGCAGCTGAAACTTGCCAGTGCTGCCCCTTGGTAATGGTTATGTGAAAGAGTTGGAACCATAAATATCCTGCTAACTTCCTTTATTAAATAAACCGTGCACTGACAAAGTAACAAAGAAAGTTGTTTTTTTAAAAAAAAAACAACTGGCACTTTAAATTGATTATATTACATTGCAAACCTGGAAAATGTGCAAATCAAGAGTTGCATCATAATAGTGTACATCCATGTACACTATGTACTTAAATGCTCTATACCACCAGTGATTAGTCGCTGTGAAGAAGTACAAGTGTTCGGATTAACAATGATCATGTTCAGCGTTATAAATGTTACTAGCCACGTAAGGAAGGATCAAAGCACTACATGCAAGTGGTTTGACTTTACTCCTACTTGAATTTTTCATTCTTAACTTTAGTTGAGCCAGGTTTTGGGTTTGAGGTCACAAGTCGGACAAAAATGGTTGAGTCGGGCTTTACTTCAAAGATCAAGAAGCTTTGTTTCACATTGTGCTAAAAGAACGTGCTAGATATGTAAATATGTGCAAGTACAGTGTAATGATTGGGGGGAAAAAGAAAATGTACTCCCAAAGTTGAATTTAGTCCCGGGTTGGGTAGTAAGCTGGCTAAATATTTTGATATATGTGAACCAGTGAGTGTGCAGAACACTTACTGGTGACATATATTTTAACCTATGCATTTGCTGCAATGAATAGATTAAATTGTCTTCCCTGCATAAGTCAACAGCATCTTATGCATTTAATGTCCCTATGTACAAGGATTCCAACTCAATAAACATGTTAAAAAAAAAAAAAAAAAAAAGAACATGCATGCCAATATTTATTAAAATACCATATCATGCATTTACACACACAAAACAATTGATTTTAACCTTGAAAACAAGTGCTTGTTTACATAGGAGAGGGCATATTTAAGCTGCATGCAAAAACATATTGGTATATCAAATCATTTTGGTGGAATTAGTGTCTCTATACAGAAAAGTGAACTGAACTTTGGGGTTTGTACATGTTGGGGTTTGGATGTTACAGCTCGCTAACAAGCATTTGCATTCTGTAGTTTAAATAGAAACAAAGCCCAGTGCCAGAGTATATGAGTGATGGCTGCTCAACTGAGATTTATTAAAAGCAGTTGTACACCAAGGGGCTACCATCAGCAGCAATATTTTGTTGGTTTCTGTGGCGATTGCTCCACATTTAGAACGGATCCACAGGATTGTTTTTTAGACTTAAATTCAGTTGAAATAAGAACATTTAAAAGCATCACAGCACATGGATCCTTAGTACAAGGAGTCTACAGATTTAATGTCTTAAGTTGAACCGTGTCTTAAATACGCAACAGCCAAACTCTGGCTTTAAAAAAGTTGAGGAATAGCATCTCCCATTAGTTCATAAACCATTAGAAACTTTACATACTATTGTAGTAGGTTTCTGCACTGAGCATTATATTGGGAATTACTTAGGAATGTTTATAGGTTGATAACAAAACAAGAAGGGTGGTGTAGACGTGTGTACCTATATGTACATGTGTTTGTGGTTTGGTTGTAAAATATTTCTTGTGTCTTCACGTTACATGCAGATGTTACTTTACCAGCAGTTTCAGTTCTGTGTCCTCTTTCATTGAGTGGGGTCAGATACACCATTATGTGACCTTTATTTAAACTGTCATATTAATATTCTTTTTTTTTAATGAAATAAAATAGTATGTACAATAAAATTAATTTTTGTTTTATGAGTTTGTTTGAACATTCTTTCTCCTGTATTAGTTCAGGGAGTCTTTTAGTAGCTAAGATTCATGTAAGACCTGTAGCACTTCTTTTGTGAATGCTGAATAATTGTGGAAAATATAGTCAAATCGCAAGCCACGCATCTATTTGTAGGATTCAGTATGTGCCCTGACATCATACCTCATGACATCAGCATCTTGCATTATCTTGAACAAGTGCAGCACTTACAGGTTTCTATGAACTGTCTCATTGAATATAGGTGTCTGTTCATTCCAGAGCAAACTAAATATTCATGGTGTCTTATGACTCCCTCCAACTTTTATATCTCTGTAGCACTTAAATATACACACACTTATATATACTGACATTAATACATGTACATACTTACATATACAAACTCAATCCATGGCTCATGCACACATTGAGGAGGGGGATCATCCCTTGTGGTCCAGCAGCTTTGTGACAAGCGTGTTTTCCTGCGTTTGAGCGCCGGCAAATTATATCCAATATCCCAGACTATATGGTAGGAAAGAGGGAACGCTGACGGAGAGGGCTTGCTAGGAGCCATGCTTTTACGACTCTTGAAAAAGGGGGTGAACTGTTCGTATTATACCTGATTGTCTGGTGTACTTTAATTCGTATGTATTACATTGTAGCATGACATATTACACCACGTCATGATTTATTCAACAAAAATAAAGACAAAATAGAGTAGACTTGTGAAAAACTAAGTACACCTTAGGATTCAATAGCTTGTGCAACCACCTTTAGCGGCAATAACTTCAAGTAATTGTTTTCTGTATCAGTCTGACATTGTTGTGGAAGAATTTTGTCCCACTGTTCTTTACAATGTTACTTCAGTTCATTGATGTTTGTGGGCATTTGTTTCTGCACAGCTCTCCTAAAGTCCTGCCGCTGATTTGCGATCGGGTTGAGGTCTGGACCTTGATTCTTTTCTTTTTCAGCCTTTCTGTTGTAGATTTGCTGGTGTGCTTGGGATCATTGTGCTGTTGCATGACCCACTTTCGCCCAAGCTTTATGTGTTGCACAGTTGACTCTACAATACTTTGGTATACAGAGGAGTTAATAGTCGACTCATTGACTGCAAGGTTCCCAAGTACTGTGGCTGCAAAATAAGCCCAAATTATCACCCCTCTACCACCGTGCTTGACAGATAGTATGAGATGTTTGTGCTGATATGCTCTGTTTGGTTTTCGCCAAATGTGGCGCTGTGCATTATGGCTAAAGATCTCCACTTTGGACATTGTTCCAGAAGTCTTGTGGTTTGCTCAGATGCAACTTTGCAAACCTAAGCCATGCTGCCATGTTCTGTTTAGAGAGAAGAGGCTTTCTCCTGGCAACACTTGTTTGCCTTGTAGTCTGGTCATTATCAGTTGTCAGTTCAAAAGAAATGAAAAATAACATTATAAAGACCTTATATTAAGTGCCTACAATTTGAATGTCATATTTTCCCAAATAATTAATTACTTGGGTAGGCTGCCAACTTAGTTACAAACTGTAGGCAGGCAGAACTAAAAATCATAACACCAAAGTTATATTAACCAGTCATGGCCCAAACACGTAAGTATTCATTTAACAACACAACGTGTAAAGCAGGAAGAATCCAGTAATATTACAAAGTAGACCAAGCTGTAGATTACCCAGGCCAGCCTTCGCCCATAATTGAATTCCTTTTTTAAGGTTTATCCCTGACTGAAAAATCTTTCATCCTCCTCTTAAGAGCCTCTTTTCAAGTGTATTTTTGGACTCTCTGGTTGGAGAACCAGTCAGTCACAGCTGTAGTCCCATGTCCATGGGCGTGCTAAGGGGAAGCCTTGTCACATGTCTCTAGCGCTTGTCACAAGCATGCTTCCGCTGTGGCCAAAACTTTGTCGTCTGTAGTCCTCAGAGGTTCCCGTCTCCCACCCACTACCTGTTGCTAGGTGGCAATCCTCCCTAGAATCAAATATCATGGGATAGGCAGAAAGCTATCCTGACTCTGGGTTTGAGTCCTTACATCAGACTACATGGGCCAAATGGTTCTTATGTTATCAAATTCTACGCTTCTATGTAGTCATATAATATGTACAATAGGTACAGACACACTGTGATATTATTATGTGTTCTGTAAAATATACAATTATGAACACTTTAACAGGAACCAGGTAGAAAACGATATACTGTACTGCTTTATGCACTGCATATCATCTGCGTTGGCAATATGGTTGATTAAATATTGCAGTTATGGCTATATTCAATGAAAATATTGGTTATTATACCCTAGGTCAGGAGTTAACCCGGATTACACCATTTATAAATTAAACCCCTTGGCATTCTCGCTCAAGCCATCGCTAGTGGAAAGCAAACCATGCATGCTAAGTGGACACTCAGCTATCATATTCATTAAACTGCCCGTGATGGTTAGAGTGTACCTTTCATAAATTGTTTGTTTTTCAGGTAACTGAAAAGTGGCAGCCATAGAGGGTAATGCAGTTGTCATGCAATCTCCAGTAATCCTTTCTAATATGTTATTTCAAGCAATATAGATCCAACAAAGAAACAACACTGAAAATACAAGGTACTCATTGCACCTGATTGTTGACGGATGAAGTTCTTCTCTATTTTACTATATGCTATAGTTTCATGGAGCCCTGAGTTGCAGGTTTCCAGGTGCTTAATGGCCAGGAATGTTTCATCCTTGCGGTATTTCTGCAAAAGGCTTTTGAGAACAATCCAGATTAAATGTCCTAGGAGTTATCATTGCAGGGTTAATCTCTGACCTATCTAGCTATTAATAAATAGTCCCATTTAAGTATAAAATGGCGTATAGGAACATAGGCAACTGTTTGCATCAGCATAATATATTGCACATTACTGGATAAGCACTGTCTTGCATCCCTTTCATGATCCTGAATCACTGTAGTAGATTGACTTAAACATACGTAGGTTCATTTGTCAATGATGATTGCATTTCATTAATACAGGATGTGGGCTTTTAAAAGAGGAAGCAAGCCATTCTGTCATACATATTGATACCGTGCCAAAGAAACAGCACGGGTGCCAAATGCGGTTATTGGAACATAGGGTTACTAAGTTTGCATTTTAATGCCCAGCATTCATGAACTGGTGATGAACGCTATATTTTCAACAGAACATACAAAATGACATTTAGAATTGTCTTAACCTGAATGGGATATGAATCATGCTTGTATTCACTTGTATGAAATTCAATAGGTGGTACTCGTGAAAAACTACAATACTTCTAATTTATGATACACTGGTCCTCTGTTTCCTTTAACCAATGTCCTCGAAGTTGATGCATTTATGTTATTCGTTAACAAGTATTTGTTCTTTGAGTGGGATGTTGGGACTTACTTACGTAAGAAAAGTATAATGTTAGCATAAAAATTTGGCCTTTTCACCTTCATTAAAATCTTTTCCATGTTTGCTTTGGCACCACTTCTCACCGTGCAATAGCTTTCCATATATAAGCTCATTGATACCAAGACAGAGAGTTGGTGCCACTTTTTCAACAAGGATGGGCCCAACCATATTGGTGAACTACAGAACTTTATGACCACAGATCCTCCTGGATTAAAGGGGAACTCATTTTTTTATTACTATATCATATTCAAAAATAGATTTCAAATATATTGTGTTGTTTTTTATAAAACAGTTTCCGAGTTGCTTAATTTAATGTTTTCGTGCAACTGCATATTAGCCTTTTGAATGTGTTCAAACTCTGTTATCTTAACCCAATATACTAGACAAGCACCTTGATGTCATTTCATACTGCCTGTGGTCAACATAGAATGGATCTTTATTAATTACCCAGCCAAACATCCTACGTATAGAAAGTCTATGTAAGAATGGACTTCATAGCATTGCCATAGACAATTAGCTGAGTGCAGTGACCGTGGAGAGAAAGTCACCCAAAATATCACAACTGACAGCAATGGCAGCCTGCAGATAAAAGTGGGTTTTATCAGTGCTAACCTGCATTACTGTAAACAGTGTTTTATGTTCAACTTGAAGAATACTTTTATCTATGAGACTCCTTTAATGTCCACCAGCTGCAAATCCTTACTACACCTATCAACAGCCACTATGTTCACTATTAATTCCTATAAGCTCTACACAACTGCTGCATATATTACTTGTAGTTCTCTAACCAGACTGATACCTGAAGAGTTATTCCAAGTTCTGTTTCAATAGACTTATCTATAGACATTCTTGTTTTCAGGTAACAGTAGCCAGAATAACATTTCTTTTCTCGGTTATGAACTGCAAAAAAAACTTGAAAAAATATATTGCTTGCAATTTTACCTAGTATTTCTTTCACAAATTAGCTACATGGCTTATGTTCATCTACTTCCCCTGAGTAGAATAATATCCCACATGGATACAATTGTATTTATTCTTTTTTTAATTTAATTTATTTAATTTTTTTAAAACTATTTTTAAATATTATTTATACTAATATTTAGTATTTTTGACATAGTATTTTCACTTTGATCCTTACTTCTGCTGATCACAGTGACAGAGTGATTAGTAAGCAGGGCTCTATTGCCAATGGATCCAATGTAGACATTGGCTATGTTTTTTAGGAAACATATCATTTGTATGTGTTGTTTTAGTGGGTTGTTGAACTGAGTAACTAATTCTCTTGAAAAGCATGCATCCAATGGGCAGCTGCACAATAATTCATCAAATGATACAAACTTCCCCATCCTCTATTTGCACTCATCAGTTCAGGCCTAGTTTATGTAATTTTGTCAGGGCTGGTCTGGAGACGACGAGGCACTTAAGGCCAGTGGCCGTCTGATGAATGAAAGCATAGCTGAAGTCTCACGACATGTTTTTTTGCTCATGTAGCATGCGACAGTTCACATCCAGCTACTGTGTTCAGCACTGTTGGCTAGCGGCCCATCAGCATTTGCTCAAGCAAGCTGGTCAGCAAATTCTTGAAGGACAGCAGCAAGGTGGGGAACAACTGATTAAGCTTCTTACTCTAAAGTAAAACTGCCAACGCTATTCATATTTTATCTGCAGTGTCCACAACAAACCTGAAACATAAATGTTTCCATACTTTAAAAGATTATTAGCTCATTTGTCATTTGAATATCAATTTTTGTGCACTTAGCTCTGCCTGCTGCCACCAATTACATGTACATAGTGGCATACTCTGGCCTAGGCTGACTATACCTAGGACTATGGTGGCAGGTACAGGAGGGAGGAAGCCCCTCTGGAGCTTAACAGGGATCCATTTGCCCTATTGCTACTGTTCAATAGGCATCTTAAAAAAGTGATCACCAATCTCCCCAACCCACCCATTATCCTGGTGCCTCACATCCTGGCTATAATGTCAAATTTGAGGAGTTGGCTGGTGGTTCTGCCCAGAGTTAGGCCCAGGGCATTGCTGAAGACCCACTGCATGTGCCCATACCACCATACCAGTTTACTATGTCTAAGTAGTCACAGGTCTATATAGTTTTTTTTTAAGATGCTTGGAGTCTTCAGAGTTCCCAGAACGTAAGTGATAAAGACAGAGCCTCAATTTAGGTAGTATATCTGGCCTGGCAGAAATAAATCTCACCACAAGGGAATGTACAACAGAGGCCATTGGGTAGTAGAGATTGTTCCGTGGGTTTTATTTATCTTTTTTTGTAAACCATTTAGACTGAAATGTGATAGTACACAAACAAATATGGACAGTCAAGAGAGCTAGCTCTGTATCCGGAAATATTGGAATCTAAATTACCATTGATGGCCTTACTTTTGGATCTTTATTGTTGCAGTGTGTAATCTCAGTAAAGGTGTACCTGTGACCAAACTTGCCTCAATTTTCCAGAAGCATAATGTAGGCCCTGCTGATCCATCTACAAGGCTTCTTAGTAATATCTGCTGCTAATAATAGCCGTAATTATTTATTAACTAGTATGAACACAGAGTTTGTACCAGAGTTTGATATCATATCACTAGCTTAATTAATCTGCAAAACAGGCAACTTGGATTCATGGATAACTAACGGTTTTAATTGCTTGAACCAAAGAGCATTGACCTGAAAATAACTGGTATCTCCAATATAATACCTTTGCTACAGAACAGTGTAAAATATGAGCTGTTTGTTGAACAGCTGGAATATGTTGGCCAAGATCCAGATGCTCTGTGAAGAGCTCCTCATTTCCTGGAATAAGGTCCATGTGCTGCTTAGTAACTAACCACAGAACTGCTAATGACAAACACAAACAGGATCATGAAGACACATGTCAGACTGTCCATATCAGTTCAGTCTAAAAAATTTGCAGATTCAGAATATTCTGTTCCTAATGTAACAAAATAAGGCATAAACACAAATGGTTGCCCATCATGTGACAATGAAACTGCTAATACCCTTCCAAATATCCTAGCATATGGTTGATATGTGACCTGGATCCTCTGGGGGTTGGTTTGGCATTTTCTTCCAGCCCAGCTGTAGGGTCTGGCAAGGGCAAATGGCCAGTTGCATTTCAAACCGGAGGGTAGTTGGTCCCTGGTTCCAAAGGTGTCTTTGTATAATATTTGGCTCTGCTTGGAAGCCTTTGTTCTTAGCTAAGCGTGATCGTTCTGTGCAAGCCCTTGAGCTGAAACCCTGCTCTCAGCTCAAGAAGAGTAAAAAAGTTACAGAA
Source organism: Spea multiplicata (assembly GCA_009364415.1). Taxonomy (NCBI): domain Eukaryota; kingdom Metazoa; phylum Chordata; class Amphibia; order Anura; family Pelobatidae; genus Spea; species Spea multiplicata. The sequence continues at coordinate 39,327,628 of VKOC01000002.1, read as the reverse complement.
TGTCTTTTATTTGTCCTTTGAAATGGCAAACATAAACCCTTTACTAATGTACAATTATATCTGGCTATGTTGGCTTATTTTTTTCCAGAGCAAATAAGTTCATGACTCACAGAGGAAGATGACTCTACATATCACACCCTGTAATGTGTATGTAACTTTACTGCACCTTATTGCTCTTCCTTAACCCTTATGTATTGCATTACACTATATTTTTAGAGTGCTGGCAGATTCTACAGAACTATTATCCCAATAATTGTTGCTATTCCTCTGGTCCATAGTACCAGGGGCATAGTGACAATTAACAATAACATTAAAACTGACAATATAGAAGTTCAACAATAACATTAGGTGAGTGAGGCATGACCAAAAGGGTGGAATCAGGCGTTAGGAAACATAATCACACTCTTTACAATTGGTTTTATTTATATTATAAATGCACTTTCATACACAATAAATTATCCAGTTAAAAATTGGAAATACACTTAAAAAATGTTGCTAAATTCCAGAATTCCTGTGAAAATGCATTATCCTAAATGTTAGAAATGTGCTCTTGGTATAATATATTTACATTCTTACATCGTGCAAGGTAAGAAACCAATCAGTTAACTAATTGTTGTAGAGGCTGCACTCTTGCCCAGGAACAATTGGCTCATTGTAGCGTAAGTTTCTCCTTTTAACTTTTTCCATGTACACACTAGTAGAAGTACAGCTGTTGTGGACCAGAATTGGCCTTCTATTCACCTGATGTGGTAAATAACCTGAGATGACCCTTTTCAACATATTCCTGTAAGGGGCAAAATACTTGCTTATAGGGAATGGAGAAATAGTGGTTTGCCATGCAATCGTAATCTTCTTACCATGCTTTTTTTCCCATCTTGCTTTGTTACTAAAGCCACAAACTACGTAAAACTACTGCTGCCCAATAATTTAACAAACGCATGTTGTAAGTGAAATGGTTTAAAACTGGTTTTAATAAATTGGGAGACAACAAAAGCATAACCATCACTATCAAAATAGTTAGTCCCAAAGGCTGATATAAAAGATCATTTTGCACAAAATAAGTACCGGTTTCTGTTACAAGCCGATTCCGTAGATATATTTATAGAGATATATATATAAAATATTGTTACTTTTCACACAAGAGCTACAAGCAGTACAGCAACAGTGCTTTCCCCTGGGTCAACTATGCCATTTGCTTAGCTGTTAATACAGCACCATAAAAGCAGCCATGAATAACAGAAAAAAACACTGCAGTTGGGCGACTGGTCTACACCAGTTGGGGATAACAGAGATGTCCCTTGTAATATCCTCCTACCTGGCGCCATGCTTGTTTCTGGGGTACAGAACCAGAATATGATATCACATTCCATTGTGCAGCTCTTAAGACACAACTTGCAAGGAAGAGGAGGGCACATTGGCAGGTAGGACTTAAGGGTTGGTTGGCTGGTGATGCTGCTCTGGGTCAGCTCCCCTCTTAAATATACCACTAGATACAACATGGAAGTCAGAGGAGAATATTCAGAATCAGTAATTAAAGCATACTCATGTTTAATTAGTGTTGACTAGAACTGCCTTTATTTCCTACATAAACTCTTTTGAAGAAGAGTACCTGCAACTTTGTGATATTACTGGTAGTATGATAGTACAGCAGGGTAAACTGTTGTAGACCTTGGTCTAAACCAAAACCAATAGGAACAAGTATAATATAGTATAATACATACAAATCTGCTATAATTCCCCTCCAAATTAGAGAACTGTTTTTTGTTACATTTGCGTTTGAAACATTTTGCTGCTTGGACCTTGAGGGCAACATTCTTTGTCATCAAAATGTTGAAATGTAAGAACTTTCTGTGAATTCATATTACATTTAATACTAAAGCAACAATCTGATGCCACAAAGAGCCTCATCAAACATGAATGGATATTAAAGTATAAAATATTTTACATGTATTTTTGACTTTTGTTGGAAAAAGATACTTACCTGCTGGAAACACCCAAGAAGACACTGGAGCTGGGGGTGGATTTGCCAGATTGTTGGAGAAGATTCTGTGGAATCCCTCAACACATTTACATAGGGAAAACAATAATAAAGGGGAAAACTCAGCCATCATATCTATTAAAATTTATATGATGACTAATGTGTGCCTTTAAGTAACAGCTCCTTCACTGTAAGCAATGTCAGACAAGCATTCCATCACATTGTGACTAAGAACATCATTACGATGTCTGCCTAAATACAGACATTTTAGAAGACTGGCCTGTTTATTAATTTCCAGATCCCATGCCTGCCACTAGAAGTGTCTGGTTTCCATGATGATAATATGATGTTTTCATTTCCCCCTGACATGTATTAGAGGTTGGGGGGAGCTATTCATAGTAAATACAAATAATATTTTCTAACCAGTGATCCTGTAGATATCAAATATTCAGTGTAATAACTGCGATGAAACGTGTGCACATTCAGATTCGGTAAAGGGGAACAATAGGAAAGGAGGTATTTTGATACACAGGGCCATAACTGACACTGAAGACACCTCAATGTAAAGCATCTTCACTAATAATATTACATACATTTTTCATCTGAACACCATCTAACTTGAAGAAAAGACTTCTGTGGTCCAAAAAGCTTATATAACTTTACTTTTCAACTTTATTTTTTCAATGGCAGTCCAATAAAGTATATTATCTTCAACTAAAGACATCATTTTCTTGTGCGCTAATATAACTTTATCCATTTTCCTCCAAACTATACAAGAATGGCAATATGGAGGTTCAATATATAAAAAATCAGAATTGCTAAATTCAGTACCACACCCTACAATTTATTTTTGCCCCTTTTATGTTTAAATCAGGAGAGACAGGAAAAGAAGAATTTGACTCATAACAGATTTCTTATATACAGAAGTGATAGGAGACTGTGTCACCCATGATTTGATAATGAAAAATAAAACAACAAACATGCAGTTGTCTTGGTGCTGAACATACTGAAAAGATCACAATTTAATTGGCTCTATGCAGACATTCTTTGGAAAAAAAAGCCTTCTACTCCCAATGGATAGGCTATATAACAAAATTCACATGTACAGTAAAGGGGCATATTATTGGATTGATAAATGCAGTAACATTTAACAGCCCGATATAAATGTAGTATACAGTGGTAAGATAAAGTAAGTGAACCCTCTGGAATTACTAGCATTTATGTGTAAATTTGTCTTAGAATATGGTATGATCTTCCACTAAGTTACAATAATGAACAAACACAACCTGTTTTAACTATTAACACACAAATGATTGTATTGATCTTGTTCATATTGAATGCATTGTTCTAATATTTACAATGTGGGCTGGAAAAAGTGTGGACCCCTAGGTTAAGCACTTCAACAAAAGCTAATTGGAGTCATGAGTTGGCAAACCTGGAGTCCAATCAATGAAATGGGATTGCAGGTGTGTTGTAGAGCTACTTTGACATAAGAAAACACTCACACCTTTCGAGTTTGCTATTCAGAAGAAGCATGTGTTGATGCCAGCCATGCCTCTCAAAAATGATCATTCTGTGTTATTATCTTAAGCACATTATGTCTGTCTATACTTGTGAGATTTTATGAACAATAAATGCAAAAAAACAGATAATGCTAATGTTGGGAACCAATACGGGGTTTTCAAGTCACTTGGTCTCAACAGTGGTCTTATTGAGCTCTCACTGTACTGAGCTCTCATACTATATGATGGTTGTAAAAACAAGCTGAAGACATTTATACACAGTCCAGATGTACTCCTTGCTGGCTATATATGAATCTGCTATACTATTTAACAAAGTAATCACTGTTACAAACAATTTCCCAGGCAATGGAATGCAAATAAGGATCAGATTCCTCTAATTGATTACTGTCTTCCATGCGTGATTTAGCTGCCACTTTTCTGGTTCACCTTACTGGACTTGACCCTTGGGCCTAAAGTTACCAATCCTCCAATGTCAGCACATGAACAGGATCACAAGTGTTATGACTGCACTGGGTCACAGGGATTATAATAACATTACTCTAAAGCTCCTACGGGTTTGCATGAACCCTATTCACTAAGATGTTTCCAATTTGAAAATGAGGCTTCATAGAATAATGAAAGAAGAATCCTCTGAATGAATACACGTCTTTTTTTAATGCATTAATGTCAGTGTGTTATGATGATTTAATTGGATCCAGATTGAATTATCCACTCCGCGCACGATTACTTAAGGATGTCTGGTTGTGAAATGTTGAGGTCCACATAGTGATTGCACACTTGTCGATTTATCTCTTGTCTTGATGAGCAGAATAAGTGCATCTTGAGTCCTTTTATATGGTGACTAAGTATCTGATTAATTTGGTTGTATATATAAAACAAACCGTCAGAAGAGTGAATGACAAAAAAAATTACGGTAACTTTTTGAAATGACTACAATCTGATATTTTTTTGAAATTGCTGAAAATTATTCATGCTGAGTCGGCAGCACTGGGTTAACATTGCATTCCATAGTCCTTTCTCAAGAGGGTAGATGCAGGGGGGCAGCATAGGAGGAAGGACTGAGAGCACAGTTTGTGAGTCATTCTTCTGAGCTCTTAAAAACTGAGAGGGGAAGCCCACAGCGAAAACAGGCAGAAGCTCAACTCAGCTGCAAGGACAAACTTCAAATAGAAAAAGAGCAATACAAAAGGATGCTGCTTCTCCCATTGCTTGTTGGACTGTCTCTGTCATCTTATGCAACACTAATAGATTTTAAAGCTGAAGAAGAGGCCCTGGTAAGTTTCTTGGTCCATAGGTATTTTTGTGTGTGAACGAAGCATAACTGGAAGAAGTTAATTGTAGTATACTGTCGTAGAGATATATATATATATATATGGATTAGGTTGTAAGATTTATGTGGGTTTATGTGTTTGTTTTTGCTTGGGACCCATAAAATCCAATAGATAGATAGAAAGAAAGAAAGAAAGAAAGAAAGAAAGAAAGTTTGTAATAGTGTCCATCTGTGCACTACCACATAGCCAAACCATGGGAATTGTGGCCATAAAAAAGTTCTTTACTTTTGTCTCGCTCTGCACAGATATTGCTGTAAACATTTACCCATATACACCTATGTATAATTTATACCTATGTACAATGTGCTTAATGGACCGGTGGTACCTTTACTGCCATTCACATGGCGGATTTCAATGTGACCAGATACTTGTATCAAGCAGGTGGTCGCACATATTTACTTTACTGGCTGCTGGCCTTAAAGCACCAGAGCTGATTTTAATCCTAAATCGGGCAAAGGGAGACATAGGGAGAAAAGTGAGACAATGAGAAATAAAGAGAAACATAAAAAGGGGCGCAATAGAGAAAAAAGGTTGATGTAAAGAGAAAGAGGAGGAGAGATAATGAAAGGGATTATAGAAACAGAGAGGGGATAGGTAGGGAAAACAGGGAGAAAGATAATGGAGAGATTAAGAGAAAAGGGAGAGATAGAGAGAAATGGGACAGGTAGGGAGAAAAGAGACATATAAAGGGAAAGAGGAGGGGGGCGAAATTGAAGAAATAATGAGAAAGGGGGGATATACACATGGGTGCAATCTGAGTGCTGAGTAAATGCTGTGAAATAAATATACGCAAATCCTTTGTCTGTGTGTAGTCTGTGTGCAATCCGTATGTCTTTATAAAACATCTCTATGCTGCTCTGTCTCTTAGGCACATCTCTAGCCATACTCCGTAAATGTTGTAAGGTATGAGGTAATGTGATAATATGACATAGTTCACATGGTTTTAACTGTTGCCATGGGAGATTTATACAAAAATATTGTGCTTAAGAGCCATGGATGTCAGGGTTCCCAAAACAGCACAAAGTTATATTTTGAAATAAATATACCAGCTGCATGAAGGTGAGAATACCAATAAAATTAAAGCATGGTAAACAGATGACTTCAAGGAAGGCACTATACAAAGGAAACATTAACAAGAAACATTCCTGGGAATTTTTAATAAAGATTACCCGTCGTCTTACCATTTTAAACCGGTGGGATGCCACGTCCAGTCAGTTGTACATGGTGACTCACCGCTTTTCAACCCAGGGATCTCAGTGCTCTCGTCAAGGAAATCCCTGTAAACCAGGACTTTAGGATATACTCGATTGAGTCATCTGTTTTAAAATAGCCATCTTCCAAAGTTTGTTTTTTCACATGTTATAATCGCCTGGTTTTCCAGAGCCTGCTCATTGAGACAATAACCAGGCCTTTAGTGCCAATTAGGTCTCCATTTCTTTTGTATTTTATTCTTAAGCGATTGTGTTTTTATTAAGATTGAAATATTTGTAATAGTTTTTTTAACAAATGTAAAGTTTATTGTATTTGTAAAGTGTGGTATTGTATTTGGAAACTATATTACAGCCCCTATAATGCACAAAGTAAGGCATCCATAATCATGTCTGCGAAGGAATGAGAGTGCCTGGGGTTCTATATCAGGTAATTCAGACACATACTAACCTGAGCTGAAGATGCACATGAAGCCAGAGTATTGTCACAGATATAGTAGCATTTAGCTATTTTCACAATAAGTAATGGCTCACGTAAGGAACAGACCTAAAACTGAGCATCTGGCACACCAGGCAGATGCCGATAGGGCCACATTCTTACGTATAGTGCTACCTCATCAGATTGGATTATGCAGTGCGCAGCCGCATGCTACTGGAGTATTAAAATGTAATGTGCGTCCGCTGGCCTTAAAGTGTCGCTGCTGCCTTATCATCTATTTTCAGCAGAACCATTTAAGTGATTACTAGCTTCTCAAATAGCAGAGGATCGTGGTGATGAAATATAGAAATAAAATATTAGGTTTTTATTTATGCAATGTATTTTCTTTCAACCATAGGATCATAACGGAGGGCTATAAAAGTATGATAACTGGTAAAAGGAAGAAATAGATTGTAAATTGGTCTGGAACCTAACAGGGGTACATATGTCTCTATTCCTCCATTTACATAAAGGGTTGTGGGCAAAATTGTTGGGTCACCTGCCTCCCAGCACTATTATTTGTGCATGATGGGATTTTTAGTCCACAGAACCTCCAGCTCCAACTTTCAGAGCTTTACTTTTGTCCTCTTAAGGGTCATTTTTTCCAACCTTCTACTGGCTTCTGGACTGATTGCCTTGTTTCTTCTTTAATCTAAACTGATTTTGTTTTCAAGCGCTAGTATTTTCTCCAACACTGCCCTACAATCTACATCCCCAGGGCTGATGATGACCTTGCTAGGTCATGTGTGTATTGCCTGGTGGTCACTTTAATAATTATGTTTAGGGTGCCGTGGATAAACTGGCCCCAGTCTAATCTTATTTCTTAATTGCTTGACATGGAAAATATTCTGCAGATGTCCTTGGCTTTTCTACACAGAGCATGATTTTAACCATTATCATTCCACTGGTTGAAGTCATGGATCAGCAAAGACTCTATTTATTTTTTCATTCCGCACAAAACTGAATTATGTGATTTTCAAACTACAAATATAAAATGTTCATATAAACAGCAGGCGACAGATGCATTAACGGGCCCTACAGAAAAATCCCTTTGTGACAATGAAAATGAAACATTCCCAAATTCACTATTTAAATACTTGATGTGGAGAAAGAGTGCAACAGTCTAATAATATATCAATGGTCTGAAGAAATTTCTCTCTCCACAGCACAGATCTCTCTTTTTATGTCTATGCTCAGTGTGGTGAACCTGTGTAGGTGCATGCATGATGCAGCTTTCTATTCACTTTATGTTCTTTTAATTGAGCAAGTGAATGAATCTACAGTCTACAGTATCTAAGACTCTAAAATGTCAAATGTGGCAAGCCCATTTTAAAAAAAAAACATTATTTTTTTCATTGGTTTACCAGTTGCTTCTATACCAAACACTGAGGGGCACCCAGCAAGGAACAATGACTTTAATGTCCCACGTTGCCACATTTTTATAATAACTTGTCAGCAACCGTTTCACTGCACTAAAGAGAAACAGCCTAGCCTGTTCAGGGGTCAATATCATTAATTAAAAGTCTTGCTTGGAGCTACACAGCCCAGGCATATCTCTTGCCAATGTATAAACATGAGATTTCTCATTATGGGGAATCTTGGCTCCCTGCAGCTCAGGCTCTGATCCAAGTATAGTTACGAGAGAAACCTAAAAATCAACACTAAAAGAGAGGGATATAAGTGTAAACTTCATTACAAGTATTTGAGTGTGGATGTTGCATATACTTGGAAACATATTTGTTCTTGATAGAACTGTGAAGCTTCCTATAGAAGTCAACAGCCAATTCATCGGTTCTATTTTTGAACCGTCACGCAAACAGAAAATGGATTTTACTAAAAACGCTACTAAAGCTGTTGCAACAAATATCTAGAATTTGCGCATAATCTTCACACAAAAACCCGATAAGAGGATTGAATTGTGTTTGGATTTACACATATATGGGAACTCGCCAAACAGCATGAAAGGACAATGGCTAGTAACAGTCTTTATTGAAACAATTATGCATTAAAAACATAGAAAACTCTTCCGTTGTTTTTTGGGTTTTTTTGCTGGGAACACATAATTGCCATGTGTCACAAATGCAAGAACTGATAGGTTGTTGCCATAGAAATGGAAAAATCTTTTTTCTGTCCTGCATTAGAAATATCTACAGCAGTATGGATACTTACAGAAGCCCTTGGAAAGTGACACTGCGGATTTCAGTCCGGATGAAGTGCAGGAAGCAATAAGGTACGGAGACCATTAATAGTTTATACAAAATGCTAATGTGTTTTGCAGCGTAGCACACAAAGTATACATTAATGAATGGCAATAAGCAACTGGAGTTCCCAGAGCAATAAAAATTACTAAATTGCAATTATTATCTCGTAGAATTAACCGATTTGTTATTTATATGAACTAGTATTATAATGCCTATATTTTATGTTAAATACCTTTACTTATATACCAGTAAGTACATTGCAATGTTTTTTATGCGTGCCTTTTTATGAAAATGAATGGATTATTTTAGATGATTTTAAATGTCTTTTGAAAAATTGATT
>VKOC01000002.1:39275370-39305072 GCA_009364415.1 Spea multiplicata | reverse complement strand
CGCCAAACAGAAAAACGCCAAGTGGAAATGGCATTTTGCGATTTCCTATTGAAGAACAGCTAACATCTGGCTGCAGCCGTTTTTCACAAAAAAAACGCCAGGTGGCGCTATTGGCGTTTTTATAGGCGTTTTTAGCAAAAAAAACCCAAGTGGAAACCTAGCCAAAGGGTCATTTTTTCCAACCTTCTACTGGCTTCTGGACTGATTGCCTTGTTTCTTCTTTAATCTAAACTGATTTTGTTTTCAAGCGCTAGTATTTTCTCCAACACTGCCCTACAATCTACATCCCCAGGGCTGATGATGACCTTGCTAGGTCATGTGTGTATTGCCTGGTGGTCACTTTAATAATTATGTTTAGGGTGCCGTGGATAAACTGGCCCCAGTCTAATCTTATTTCTTAATTGCTTGACATGGAAAATATTCTGCAGATGTCCTTGGCTTTTCTACACAGAGCATGATTTTAACCATTATCATTCCACTGGTTGAAGTCATGGATCAGCAAAGACTCTATTTATTTTTTCATTCCGCACAAAACTGAATTATGTGATTTTCAAACTACAAATATAAAATGTTCATATAAACAGCAGGCGACAGATGCATTAACGGGCCCTACAGAAAAATCCCTTTGTGACAATGAAAATGAAACATTCCCAAATTCACTATTTAAATACTTGATGTGGAGAAAGAGTGCAACAGTCTAATAATATATCAATGGTCTGAAGAAATTTCTCTCTCCACAGCACAGATCTCTCTTTTTATGTCTATGCTCAGTGTGGTGAACCTGTGTAGGTGCATGCATGATGCAGCTTTCTATTCACTTTATGTTCTTTTAATTGAGCAAGTGAATGAATCTACAGTCTACAGTATCTAAGACTCTAAAATGTCAAATGTGGCAAGCCCATTTTAAAAAAAAAACATTATTTTTTTCATTGGTTTACCAGTTGCTTCTATACCAAACACTGAGGGGCACCCAGCAAGGAACAATGACTTTAATGTCCCACGTTGCCACATTTTTATAATAACTTGTCAGCAACCGTTTCACTGCACTAAAGAGAAACAGCCTAGCCTGTTCAGGGGTCAGTATCATTAAAAGTCTTGCTTGGAGCTACACAGCCCTGGCATATCTCTTGCCAATGTATAAACATGAGATTTCTCATTATGGGGAATCTTGGCTCCCTGCAGCTCAGGCTCTGATCCAAGTATAGTGAGAGAAACCTAAAAATCAACACTAAAAGAGAGGGATATAAGTGTAAGCTTCATTACAAGTATTTGAGTAAGTGTGGAGGTTGCATATACGGTACTTGGAAACATATTTGTTCTTGATAGAACTGTGAAGCTTCCTATAGAAGTCAACAGCCAATTCATCGGTTCTATTTTTGAACCGTCACGCAAACAGAAAATGGATTTTACTAAAAACGCTACTAAAGCTGTTGCAACAAATATCTAGAATTTGCGCATAATCTTCACACAAAAACCCGATAAGAGGATTGAATTGTGTTTGGATTTACACATATATGGGAACTCGCCAAACAGCATGAAAGGACAATGGCTAGTAACAGTCTTTATTGAAACAATTATGCATTAAAAACATAGAAAACTCTTCCGTTGTTTTTTGGGTTTTTTTGCTGGGAACACATAATTGCCATGTGTCACAAATGCAAGAACTGATAGGTTGTTGCCATAGAAATGGAAAAATCTTTTTTCTGTCCTGCATTAGAAATATCTACAGCAGTATGGATACTTACAGAAGCCCTTGGAAAGTGACACTGCGGATTTCAGTCCGGATGAAGTGCAGGAAGCAATAAGGTACGGAGACCATTAATAGTTTATACAAAATGCTAATGTGTTTTGCAGCGTAGCACACAAAGTATACATTAATGAATGGCAATAAGCAACTGGAGTTCCCAGAGCAATAAAAATTACTAAATTGCAATTATTATCTCGTAGAATTAACCGATTTGTTATTTATATGAACTAGTATTATAATGCCTATATTTTATGTTAAATACCTTTACTTATATACCAGTAAGTACATTGCAATGTTTTTTATGCGTGCCTTTTTATGAAAATGAATGGATTATTTTAGATGATTTTAAATGTCTTTTGAAAAATTGATTTACAAAGACCTCAAAATCTTAACGTTCTTTTTCTCCAGAGTCTTCCAGCAAACTTTTCAACTGCCTACAACAGGAATATTAGATGAAAGCACCTTGGAGAAGATGAGACAGCCTCGATGTGGGCTAGAAGATCCCTTTAACCAGAAGACTCTAAAATACTTGCTGCTAGGTAAATCATACATTCCAAGTGTCCTCCTTTACACAGTCCAGTCCCTTGACTGGAGAGTTGGCTCTCCTCATTTTCATCTTTTCTTAGCCAATTTGCCGGGTATGCATTTAAGATAACGCTCTGCAACCCCATAAGTAACAGAAATGTTTATATAAACATTATTCTGCTTATAAATGAAATTGGATAAATGAAATAGATTTTTTTTACATACAAAGAATAAAGCCCCGCTTTCTGTATATGCTGCTAATCACACCTAGAAAAACAGTGCTTTTATGGTTATTTTTGATAGCCAACATCCCCCACCCTCCGCATTATGTGTACATTTATGAGGAATGTGGAGGAATCATGGACATGGGCAGGTATAACCCCCTTCTTCTAGAGAAACCTGGCATACATTAAATGCATACATTAATGTCCATCTTTATATTGACAGGTCGCTGGAGAAAAAGGAACTTGACTTATCGGATATACAATTACACTCCAGACATGACTCCTGCAGCAGTAAGCACTGCCATTCAATCAGCTTTTAAATACTGGAGCGATGTCACGCCATTGACATTTAAAGAGATTACTTACGGAAGGGCAGATATACGTATTTCATTTCATCAGCGTGGTATCAGTTGCTCACGACCATTTGATGGACCCGGTAAGTATTATGTTTGGATATCATGTGTCTCTATAGCTTTGGCTGGAGTATACCTCTGCCCCATCAAAGTGCTGATCAACAGGCCATATATTAAAAGTAAACATTATATCCTAATGATCGCTCAAGTCCATTCTTTATTTCTATTTTCATTGTAAAAATAATTCTCAACTCCTCTGGGTAGTTGAGGGTTTTTAAAGATGCAATAGAACAACACAATGTCCAAGAAGAGTGAACGGTTTGTACAATATGTTTTGGGAAGTTTGTTCTCTCTGTTATTGGCCATTGGAACGAAACCAAACGTGTCCTTTTAAAATAATACATTATATGGTAACAACAATACGGAAATACTGAAAGGATTGCAGAGAAGCTCAAATGAGTCAGTTATTGGCGTCGTAGTTGTTCATTAACATCAAATGTCTTCCATGTAAGCTGTGCACAAAACAATCCCTGTAGTGGAACTTGTTGACAGAGTTTACTAAACATGGTGCACTAGTAGTCACAGTTCCATTGGTCCCATTGCACATTGCTGTGCGTTTTATTTTAATCATTTTTATAGGTTAACACATCTTACTAATACTAATAACAAACATCTATATCACAGACATCCATAGGGACAAGCACTGCTGATGTCCCTGACAGCAGAGAAATATTGTCAAGATTCAATCTGCGGGGCAAGTCTAGCCAAGTTGCCCAGCAATATAATGGCTACCCCTGTCTCACATACCATAAATGAAAAAAGGTTGTGTAGGCAAATCACTGAGGGGTGGATATAGGATGAGAAAATGGATCAGTTATGTCCAAATACTCATGGAACATTTTCAGAATGGGTGAGAAATAGACAGTAGATGGTGGGATACTAGATACTAAAAGACATGCGATAGGCCCGAATACCAGAAAGTATGAACCAGTCTCTTTATAGAGCCACAGTGACATTATCTGACAAGAGGCAGCTGATGAGCTACCAATGAGTAGCTCTTCAGTTGCCATTGAGTAGCACACTCTACCTGGTGCCACCTCGCCAGAGAGACAGTCATGCTCCATATCTTGAATATCTTGAATATTTATCTTCTATAGTGCAACTAAACCTCATAACAAAACAACATTTAAAACATACATGAAAAATATAAATCAATGCATTTATTGACTTGCTTGGCTTTCCACAGGGAAGGTGTTGGCACATGCTGACATCCCAGAGTTGGGCACAGTGCACTTCGATGAGGATGAGTACTGGACAGAGGGCTCATACCTCGGAGTAAACCTACGCATCATTGCAGCCCATGAGTTGGGACATGCTTTGGGTCTTGGTCATTCTCGCTACAGTAATGCCCTGATGGCTCCTGTCTATATTGGATACAGACCCAACTTCCGCCTCCACGATGACGATATTAGGGGCATCCAGGCGTTATATGGTAATAAATACCCTGCCAATTTCCAAAGACAGTTCTAATAGTTATAGGAATGTATTGTGTTGTTTTGTGTATTGTTGCATGAAATCAAAGACTGAGCATATTGCAACTCATAGACTGTCCATCTCACTTATTAATTATATAAACATATACATTTGCCTAATGGCAGAATACAGGATAACTGCAGCAAGGAAAGATCCAGATAATATTTCTATTTCGATTGTTTTTCATACCTGTTGGAAACAACATGAAATCTCAGGGCCCAGTGCAATTTGGTAGGTGGCTACAAAGGTGTGGAAAACTTAGTACACTACAAGGTTAACCCATTGTATTAGCCATTGATACCTAAAATCCATATTAGCGCTGCTTTAATGTTGTCTCACCTGCCATAAAACAACTAGTAAAATTATGTTACAAGTTGGTATGATGGCCACTTTAAATTGTGTTAGCCATATGTGTCAACCTCTCAAATTGGCTTTCCATATCTATGTATATAAATTAATTGAAAGGCTTTGTTCTCTATGACATATGTAATATTTTTCAGGTAAAAAGACACAAAGAGAAGAGGAAGAAGAAACTATAACAACGGAAGTACCAGCCACTCTCTCTGTCCCTATTCCAACTAGCCCAATGCCGGACCCATGCAATGACAGCCTTGATACCATAATTCTAGGTCAGTGTAAATATTTACCTGTATATTGATTTTCTTTCTGATTGAAGGTTAATAAGAGGCATGGAGACAAAGAGGCATTTGATCTGTAATAGAAAAATAGTGTTTGAGAGAGGTGAGAGAGCCTTTTGAACCATCTAGTCTGCCTCATTTACCACTATTAGCAGAAATTTTTCTGTTCCTCCTGTAAAGTATGTAAGAAATAAGCAGTACACCAAGGAAGAACTGGTTGACCCTAAATATAACATTGGAGATAATACCTAAACTTTATGAAATCATAAAAAATAAATTTGAAACCTAAACCAGATAAGGTAACTTTGTAGCGTAGATGAGGCTGCCATGTACCCGGTGGTGAGAATGACAAGTGATCCAGAAGGTAGTTAGCCTGAGATCTAAATGCACTGGCAAATAACCTGTCCACAGCCAATAATTTTATTATTGCATATAATATACTTCTGAATGAAATAGATGCTTTCCTCAGTAGAAACAAGGGAAATCTGATACTCACAGATACTCAACTTTTTTTCTCTCGCAACAAACAGGTCCTTATGGAAAAACCTATGCTTTTAAAGGGGATTATGTGTGGACTGTTACTGATTATGGAATTGGCCCTCTCATCAAGATCCAGTCCCTATGGAAAGGGCTTCCAGGAAACCTGGATGCAGCAGTACATTCGCCACGTACCAAAAGGACTTATTTCTTCAAAGGTTAGAAAACAAATTACAGAGCCAATTATTAACGGCTATTAAACCATTTACTTGAAAATATGTGCTTTAAAACATATGTTGGTGCTATTCTAAGTTTTCACTCTCGCACTATTTTCATAGTGCTACTGAATCCGCAGTATGTCCTTGCAATATGTTTCTTTACACAAAGGCGTACAGCGGAACCTTGAAGTATCAATCAGTATCAATCTATGGGCACACCAGCCACACACATAATTGTACGATGTTGCTTGAGGGCATGGAAAGCGCTGTCCTGGAGTAGGTGGGATGTATAAACTCACATGAGGGAATACATTACTTTGTAATATATCTCACTCTCTGTAGGCCAGCACTATACATGTTCTAGTCAGCATTGTGGAGAAATGATATGCGTCTTGACCTATCAGTGTACTCATACCCGTTAACTCTCCTCTGTTTTAGGAGATAAACTCTGGAGGTACACCGATTTTAGGTTGAATTATGGGTACCCTAAACTGTTAACTAGAGTGCCCCCCAATCTGAATGCTGCTTTGTACTGGGATGGAAACCAGAAGATATTCCTGTTTAAGGTAAGATTACATTGTATGAAGACTAAGCAGGCTCACTAGTGGTCTGCCAAGGGGGTCTGGGGGGCAACTGCTGATTTGAAGACTTTTGGACACCTATCTGATTCCCATTTGCGTGTTCTACTTGCAGCTTCATATGTCCACAGCAGTAACACCTCCTTGGATATTTTATGTTCACACGTTATTGGCCCCAGTGACATTTATTAATTGCCTGATTGTGGCCAAATTCAAATACAGTTAATGGTGGCTGTGTTTGGCACTGCAATTAGCATGATTCATGTGCTGGGTCCCTTGCCATAAAAAACACTATTGGGATATACAATCACTCTCAGTGAAGTATAAGCAGCAATGTTATAATTACAACTTACATTGTGTATGTACTGGGACTAGTTAGAAACATTAATCAAGCAAAAACATGATATGAAAATGGTAAATCTAGAAGTTGTTCTTCAAGACATGAATATGGATTTTCACAGCACATTTATGCAGCTAATTTCCAGCATTTAAATGGAGAGTATCATGAAACTGTGTTCACTTTTTAATATAAAGCACAATCTAAATTGTAGTTTGTTATTTTAGATAAAGCTAGAGTTCATATGTATTGATGTTTTCTGTCATTGTCCAACTTAACTTATGCTAAGAAATTATCCCGATCTTGCCATAAGCAATAATATGCCTGGGTCTTATCTAAAATATCTCTATGGAAATACATTGTGCTGCCTAAATTCTCCAACCAACTCATTAATCGCTAAAGAACCAACGCTATAAAATAATAGTTTAGTTGCACGTTAACAAGCAAAAAAATTAGTATACGTTATATAAAACCAATAATAAACAGCACAATATATACACGTACAATATATACAAAACCAACGTTGTTGATGGTAGTGGCCTTTCTCCTAAAACAGCTCAAGTGTAATTCCATGGTTCTTATAAGGGTGCGTCTTAAGCCAACTGGGTAATTTTATGTTTCCCTTTGCAACTGCTTTCATTATTTTTTATATTTTTGTATTTGCCATAGTTGCCTGCGTTCCATGTCCCTGCAGCTGGCCCCCGGGAGCTGCCTAGTTATTCCGTGCTGGCCTTGATTCTAAATGAACATGTAAAATGTTCCAGCTGGCTTCTGTCCTGTACTTTGATTGTAACAAATATCTATGAACACATGTACATGTTTTAAATACAGTAAGCCTAAAACATGCCCTTACTCGAGATCCACAAGCATGCTAAGACTCTTCTGCTGGCAGCACTTCTTTGTATTTCGGTTTAAACATTAATGGTGGTATCATTTTTAGTCTCCTTACAAGCCAGCAAGGAACCAAACACACGCATCACCACCATACCTAGGACGCAGTGTCCTTAAACCAATCAGCATCAGTAATTTGCATGTTATCTGCAAAATTAGTCATATGTCAGAGCAGCCGCAATACGTGACAAGAAGTAAGTAAGTCAACACGCTAGAGTTTTGAGAACAGTTGACTGAGGAGTGATTGCCAATTTTAGGAAGACATTTTTCAAGATTTTTGACTAGCCATGTGCTGTTTGACTATTGGCTACTTTAAGCCTAACTTGTACTCTAAACTTTTTTTTTCCCATTAAGGGTGATAGCTATTGGCAGTGGGATGAGTTGGGTTGGAGCATCCTCTCCTCGAAAAAAATCTCCAGCCTATTTACAGGTGTCCCAGGCAATGTTGACGCAGCCTTGACATGGAAGAACAGCAAGATTTATTTTTTCAAGGGAGACAACTACTGGCGGGTGAACAAGCAGCTGAGAGTTGAACGGGGATATCCCTTGAGTAAGGCTGAGCGCTGGATGCAGTGCCACCATTTTGATTAACGGCAAGATGAATGACACCCTGCACAACTTAGTGGCTCTCACAGATACCTAATGTGATTTATGACATAGTTTGATCAAGGAATGCTGATTAATTTCAAGAAATCACAAAGAAACCAGCAGAGCTGCCACCAGAAATTCTTCATACACACTGGGCTTGATAGCAGTCAAGTAGTGTGGGGGACTTATGATAAACATAATGCAATAACTCTACATGGGCCTAGTGCCACATGGAATCCCTATAGACCAATAACAGCAGAAGACATGTTAACAAGAGACATGGAGTGTGCACTTCTACCAGTTTGTCTCATTCTGCGTTCTCCATAAAGAAATGGCTCATATTTTAATGAAGTCCTACATGTGAAAGAACAC
Source organism: Spea multiplicata (assembly GCA_009364415.1). Lineage (NCBI taxonomy): Eukaryota > Metazoa > Chordata > Amphibia > Anura > Pelobatidae > Spea > Spea multiplicata. The sequence continues at coordinate 39,296,591 of VKOC01000002.1, read as the reverse complement.
TTTAGAATGCATAATATACACCATGGATGCTTCAACATATTGATTGAGTGTCTCTCGTTATGCTAGTTCCACTCAGGGAGGTTAGCAAACTCAGACCTAAGGAAAAAATTGAATTTTTCTGCTGTTTGGACCATTCCATTTGTTGCTATATTGACATGACCATTTTTTAAAACTTTGCACCAGAGAGTGACGTAATTAATAACCCTTAATATGTTTTATTCACTAAAGTGGGTGGTTGCAGGAGAGTTGCCAGACATATATTATGATAGTCCAACCCCATTGAGCTTCTGCTACAAGGGCTATAAAGTACATAAGTAAATCAATCTGTTTTTCTTCACATTCACCTCACCCGTTGAAGTTCTACTGCAACTCCCGCTGTAGTGAATAAGGACCATTGTGTTAGGGGACATAGTATGCTTCTCCCAAATCCATTCTAATAACGTGAGGAGTAAACACAAATGAGGTTGTGCTTGATACGTTTGTCTATTACGGTTTTATGGTAAATGTGTTCAAGAGACGCTAACAATCTGTCTTCTGGTACATTCCCATGTTTACTTAACTCTACCATAGTTCTGACGCAAACATTTTTTTTTTGTTTGTTTACAGAATTCAGTAATGCAAGATTACCTAATTGTGCCAAAATAAACCCGTAGTCACGATAACTGGTTCCACACACAAATGCCCACACCATTTATTATTTGGATCTTGGCTGTTTTCCCCTGGAAAATGTCTACAGCTCCCAATTTTTCAGCCAAAAAATGCAAGCCAAGTGACACCTTGTTTGCATTAAATGTACAGGACAGGGTGAGAATAGCGGTATATAGCTTTGGAAATTACTAAGCATATAATGCCACCTGCTGGCGGGTGGCATGTTTTTAAACACAGCCTAATCTTTACATGTATGTTGCTACTTACATTTAAGGAAAGAAAGAAAAACAAAATCACATTTAGGGCAGTTCAGAGGTACGTGCAACCATATTGGGACTTTGATTGTTATTTGTTAATTGTTGCACTGTGGAAGACAGAGGGCTTTCAACTGTTTAACATCATTTGGCATTTGTTGGTCCATGACACAAATTCCCGTTATCTTTTAATTTGCTGAAACACACAAAGGACAATCAGAATTCCGCATTAATTTGATATGTAGCATATTTTTCTTATGTGCTTCTATGCCCTTTGTGTTACCTGCTTTCTCTGCAAAGCAGGAGTTTTTGGTGTAAATAACAATGAAGTGTGGTAGCGTTTCCATTCCTGCCTAAACAGCTGGATGGACGGATATAGACTGATAGATATAAAGGGTTCAGGTCATTTTGAGCCCCTTCTCTGTATTATTTGTTAAAATAATAAAATGTGTTCTCCTTTTACGAGAAAGATCAGAATGTTTTTTTTAATGGTGATATAAGAAAACTTTCCAGTTAATAGAAACCCAAATTATTTCCTCAATGAGTAATTTAAAAAATATTCACTAGAGAGAATGATGTACTGCCATTTTTTGCCATTATTAAAACTAAGTGTGATTTACTTGCGACTGTGATTTGATGAACTTTACTTACAAGTCTTGAAAGCACTAGTTATATGCAGTTATTTCCCCTTAAAGCATATTTTGCATAACAAAAACAAAGTTATAAATGTAAAGATAGATTAACCTTTTAATACTTATATTTGGTCTCATGATCAATCAAGTATAGTTCAGGGAGCCCTAAACCTCATCTTACTTTTCCCGAAAGGTGGAACCTCATTAGTGGTGGCACAGTTCTGTCTGTAATGTGTCCATTATCACTTATTTATTAAAAATAAATACATTACATTAAATAAGGCACTTACCTTTAGATGGTTTTATCCTTGAGTGCAAATCAGTACACCTAACACTCTAATGTTCGCTTTATATTGCACACACTTTGAGTTGATATTCTGAACCCGATTTCATCTAACTCTAAAGGTAGCAGGTATTACAAGGGAGGAAAAAACAGGAAACTGGACATGAACTTTTGGAGTTACCGGTCCAGAAACCTAAATTATTTTTTTTCCTCCAATCACTTCAAACAGAATCCAAAGATATGTTTGAAGTGGTTTTCTTTTTTTATGGAACATTAAAGATCTTGAAAATACATTTCCATCTGCTATAATTTAATCAATAGGCTATTTTTTGTTTTGGTCCAGAGATCTTTGAAGTCAGTCATGGACACTAATGAATATAACGTGTAATGATGGTATTTTTTAACCCTGTAATTCACCAACGCTTTCATCACTTTTACTTTGAGTATATCTTTAACCAAGGTCAATGATTAATACAATTATGTCTGGAAGAATCCAGGATATAGAGAATCAATCAAAGGAAATTTTATTCTTGAATGAATGGAAGACGTTATATATATATCCCCGGAAAAACAATATGGTTTTCACTTTAAATTCAGCATTTGCCCAAAAGCTTGGTGATCCTGCATTAAAGATCTGTAAACGATTCCATTCGGCCTATATCTGTGAATGGGGAATTATCACTTCTTGGAACACATAAGCAAATGACACACATTCTATATGTTTATTCACTGCCATATTGGCACAACTTTAAAAATGTACCAACCTTCCAGAAACAAAATATGCTATATTTCACCTATTACACACACACAAAATAATAATTGTTGTCCAAATACTAATCAGACAGGCTAATCTATGGCTCAGAGATATTGTTTTAGAAAATGGGTCTTCTAAAACCCCAACAGCCAAAATCCTGATTCTGTCTATGATTGGTTGAGGATCATAAATAAATTTACCCCTACATTCAATAAAAGAAACAAAATCATGATAGCATCATTATCCTGCTTCTATTTACAATGCAAGATGCTTGGTTAGCACTGGTACAGTACCAAGATGGAAAGACGACCATATGTATCTTGCTAGCGCACTAAAATATCTATGGGGAAAATGGTATTTGAATTAACCCTCTATGGATCTCTATAAGATCTGACCAAGCTCAACATCATCATAATGTTGGGTCATTTTTATCAGATTTAATTCTTCTTAAGGCTCCAACATCTTCTTTATGCTTGTGAATTTACAGGGGGGGCCCTTTAAATAAAAATTTGTTCTCTCATAACAGACCCTATGGGGGAGGAAAGTTAGCTACAAGTAGTGCTTCAGCTTCTCACCACCAATCATCCAATAAATACATGTTAACAAGTACATTAGCAATAAACCTAATTTCTAAGCTGACAATAACACGGCACAATTATGTCTTTATGCCAATTACTTGGGGGGGGGTTGGGGGATTCAATTTCATTATTAGAAAAATGTTTACATTGCGTAAAAAATGAAAATCACTACTTCCAAGTTAGCAGTGATTTTTAATACAAAGAACACTACAGATATTAAATTTATATATATACAGTTTTTATTAAAAATGTTGTGTCCACTGTTAGAAGGGAATTTCTTAACTGAGTTACATAAGGAGAATATCTACAAAGGACTCATGACAATCTGATATTGAGAAGTAACTACAGAAAATTCTGGCCCAAATGAAAATGTATTGAGATCCTGCTTATTGTTTCTGATTTGATTTGACTGGGAAGTAGCCAAGTACTTTTATATCATGGACGGAATGGAGTGTATTGTTAAAGGAAATTAGATTGCCTGAGGACTCCTGTCGAATAATGACAGCAGTCTGCTTTAACGACCATTACAATTCATCCTATGTGCTTTAAAGCCGCCAATGGCTACTTAATGTAAAAATCTAACAAGTCAATGGCAACCCTATTCTATTCACTCATACAATATGCGCCTATGTCAATATACGCAGTAGGGAGTAGATGTAATGGATGAAGGTGTAAGTGAATCTGCACCCAATTTCACACACCGTGGATTTCATGCATGAGACAGATGGTGCGATTGCATGTTTTATTTTGTAGAATGCTTTACTTATTTCTGTTTTACAAAGAATGATACATAGGGGAAAAGGTGGACTGTTAAGAGAATGATACAGAATGTATTGATCGTTTGAAGGTGCTGTTCCACATCCGCTACCAAACTTAACTTAATGCACCAGCAGAAACACAATTTCCGGTAACTGTTGTAACCCCTAAACCCTTACAAGAAATAATACATTTTAGAATGTAAAATTGTGCCTCATACATCATTTCTGCCAGGAATGCTTGTTGCCATGTGGCACAAAATTACAAAAGTTTGTGTTTTTATGTGATCGAACCTTTAGAGGAAAGAATAAAATGACAGATTTGCTAAAGTTTATTTGCTTTAACCATAAGTTCAATAATTGTTTTGTCTAAGTGAAACGGCACCAATGTAAATAGAAATATTAAAAGCTCATCCAAATATAGTTCTGGCATTTATCACGATAGAAAAAAATGCATCATCAGTATAAAACCAAGTTCCCTGTGTGTTTAGCGTTCACAACAGCATTAGTTCAAGGGATATCCTGGGAAAGAATTGCGTACATAAAGGAGAAAAGATGATCATCATATAAAATCGAAATGCTAAGTGGTTCAAGAAATCCTCACTAGAAATAACAAAACATTTTGATCAGAGACAAATGCTGTTAGATTGTACAAAAGTATTCAAGGAGGCACACAATATTTTATAGAAGAAAGTGTACGGCCCATTTAACCAGGTTTACGCAATGCCAGTTTTCTAGTTGTTGCTTTGCTTTTCCCGAGAAACTGGATGACAGGTAGGTCAGCATTTGGTAAGCCAAATTAAAACAATAACATCTTGATATAACCACCTTCTGCATAAGAAACATTTCCGTTTTATATTTTACCTTTGGAAGTTAAATTGCTATTTTCTTCTGCAATGCCCATGTATATAAATGTATTAAAGAGGTTAACGCATAACAAGTGATATTCTGTCCATACATTTCGTATGATTTAATTTTGCTTACAGAAAAGTACCGTTTTTTGTTTTTTTAACAAGAATTTGTGTTTGTGTAATCCCAGGACGCATAACAAAATAAAAATTCTCCTAACAATGTTTATGGACCCCGCAGTGGTCAATGAAGAAGCAATTAGTTTTACATCGCTAATATAGACTTCTGCCCAATAAATTTGTTCAGTAGCAAAACGTTCAGAGTAGTGGTTTCAGGTTTGTACCTGGATTTTGTGAGTCTTTCTGATGGCAGGAGGGGTCAACTGAGTAACAGGGGAAACAGAGCACAGGATGTATCAAAGGCCAACAATTAAGGCACAGAAAAATAAGTGCTGTCTAGCAAAATCATGTGGCTATGGCAGTTATTCCTTAGGTGTGAAAATTCTGAGACTTCACTCCATTATACTCTGACCACAGGTGTAGTGGCAGTGAGCGGTACGGTGGATCCACATTCATAGTCCAAGTCCACAACTGTCTGCATGTTTGTGCTCAGACTGCTCATGGACGTACCGGTTCCTGTCTGACGGTCCCTCAAGCTCTGCAAGTAACTCTGGAGAAAGAAAATGGAGTATGACACAAAAAAGTAAGCATCTGCGCGAAAACAGGACTGTTCAGGAAGACAGATTTAATCAGACTCTCCTCTTATCTCTAGGTCTTCAAAGTAAAGGCCTATCAACTGGCAAGTTAACGACCTTCCTCCCACTTACTTACCTCTACCTCACCTTTCCTAGCCTTACTCCTTCTGTCAGTATATATGCACACACACACACACACATATATACATACATATACACATACATATACACACACACGTCCAGTAATAACATTTAGTTAATCAATGTTGACCGTGGAATACACCGTTTGGCTTGTCCACATCACATCTGCACTCTTCATCATTGGGAGGATTCATACAATGACCATGGTTTAGAGAAGATATGCGTGGTAACTGCAAGCCTGCAGGGTTCCCTTTATTCCATTTCACTCACCGGTGCAAGAATGTCCCCAGTGTATCTTTTCACTGGATTAGCCTTTCGCCGGTAAGTGCCCTCTGGAGGAGCAACATTCTGACGCTTCTTAGCTTCTTTCTGCCGAATCCTCAAGAGCTGGAGGCGTTTTTGACGTCTGCTTATTATCACTGCATCAGGACATACGACTCACAGTTAATATAGTAAAGACAACCATTTTATAGAACACGGCTCTGATATCTAAACAATCAATGTATAGCACACAACATTTTGCTAGCACTCACGGTGTGATGACGTGTATTTAGACTCAAACAATACTAGAAACAAAGGGGTTTTTCCTTTAAAAACTGGAAATTAGTTTTATGAAGGTATAATGTAGAGGGCTTTTTTTTTTTTTTTTTTAAACACAAAAACAAGTCTTCCAGATCCAGAACTTGTGAGGTCTGTAGCACAGGGTGACCTTAGAACAGGAAGCTGTCACATTTTTTTCATTCTTATTAACATTTAACCTTTCTTAACCTTAGTGCACACTCCTCACCCTCACATGGATGACATCAGGGAAGCGTCCTTGTACACATAATGCAACACAATAAACAGTTTACAACAAAACATATCTATTAAATGTTCTTGGGTATGATTTTATTATAAAAACTACATTTTCTAAACTAAAGCCTTTCCATAAACTTTTTTTGTTTTTTTATGGTAAGTCTGTAAAAGAAGCAGTTTATAAAAAAAAAAACCTTTAGTTTTAGTCAAGTTTAGAATTTTCTAAATAACTCTAAATATGACCGTTTACATTTTTAATCTACCAAAAAAAAAATTCAAAAAGTTTAGTTTCTGACTTGTTCTGAAAACAACATTTAATATTAAAAATTACTAAATACAATGTGTGCCTTTTGAATAAGACTGGCGTTCTATGTACTATGTAATACTCAAAAGAATATTTTTAACAGACTCCAAAAGGCATCATTTATACAAAACTGGCCCTGAATACATTTTTATGTGGATGAGTTAAGCATTTTTTCCATAGTCGCTGGATTCTTTTTTATTGTTATGATGTTAAATGGGAAAAAGAATTATCCACTGCTCTGCTGAGCTGCATCATAAGGCTATAAAGTCACAGCAGAGAATGAAGGGCATTAATGAAAATGGGAATGCGGAAAGAAAAGTTTTCAAAACAGATGAATAGACAAAATAGCTCTTAAGAGTTGCACCCCTGTTAGGCTGAGTGGTTTGGCTACAAAGCATCCCTTCTTCTCTAAACAGAGCTTTGTCTTATCCCAACTGGAGGAGGAGCTGAACCGTCATAAAGATTCTACAACAGTGTCCCTCTTATTAATCCATGCATGTAAACTAGGAGCATGGGATTCTTAATCAGCTCCAGCCTTTGTCTGCACTCTGCTGCACACGCTAGTTGTAGGGACAGCCTGGGCATCAAGAAATACTGATAAATAAGGAACAGTACTTTCTGTTGAATTGTGTTGTATTTGTTAATATCAACTCTTAAAGCTACCTAAAAGCTCCTTAAATGCATTAGATGTGGCAAGTTGTTGCTTATAAAACATATTTTCTATGGACTTGTCTCTAACCAAACCCTGTTGAGGGAGACATGAATTCACGACGGGTATGGGTCTCAAACCTGAGATGCAGCAGCCACCAGAAGAAACAAGAGGACTTCTCTGTATATTTGCATAAAAGGATTGAGGACTATTGTGTTGATAAATCTTCCTCTCAAATAATAGTCAAGTATGATTGTTCGGAACATTCACCATATGGTCATATGGACTTGTTTTGGGTTAAACTTGCCAGACATCTTCATCAAATTGTAGGCAAACAGCCCTGAGGGTTCCTCCTAGCCGACTGTGATAACTGCAGTTCTTACTCCAGTGCCTGGGCTTAGCTCACAATTAAGTTAGGGAAGGCTAAACTTTTGGGCATTCTGGAAATATCACCGAAGCTCCATGAATGAGTAATTGGCAGCACCCTCAGCTTTCCCCTCCCTTACTGCTGAGCACTGGGATATGACGTTATATTAGCAGTACTAGCGATGTGTTCAGCTGAATACATCTCTGCGCACAATATCCCTACTGACAGTCAGCACCAACACTGTTCAGACCCACATGTGCGGCAACAACTCCTGTTGATTTCAATGGGAGAACTTTCTTGCCACTGATTGGATGCTTGAATCATCCAATCAGTGGCAACAAATGCATCCTTCTTTAGAGAGGGTGTCAGGGATTTTAGGCAGTTCATTTAACGGGACTGTAAAAGAACCAGGAGGTCAAAAAAGGGTTTTTACCTAAAGCAGCAAAAAGTGTTTTTTTACAGTAATTTTCCACATCAGTGGGAGATGCCTCCCAGCAAAAATGGTTAACACAGTAAGGGAGTTTAGCGGGATAGGCAAATCCTGAATATATGATAAGATGAGCACAAGGAGTGCCTAAAGTTTGAGTTTTTTAACCAAAAAAAACCCAACAGCCTAGATGGGCCAAATGGTTCTTAGCGTCAAATTATAGGTTTCTATAAAGATGTGGAAGTCACATCCTATAGATATAGAGGCAACTGATGCTACTATGCTAAACTCTACTTTGGATTGTCAACATGTTAAGGTTAATAACCAAATGAACCAAACTGCAACAACTGAATACAATTATAAACCTACTTACATAATCTAAGCATTCACATTATGACCTTATGTCTGTCCATGTTATGGTTAGCTTTGTATGCTCCCACATTGAAAAAACACTACAGACTACTGCGGACACTCTATAAATAAAATGTAATCATAACAATAGATTTAATAAAACGCATTACTCACCATCAGTATGAGAGTAGCCCTCGGCTGTGACTTTCCATTGGACTACAATTCCCAGGATGCTTAGCACTGGCCACATTCCCAGGACAACCCAGCTGTACCAGCAGAGGGGAAGCGAGTATTCCAAGCGAAGCCGATCATAGACATACTGCACCAGCAGCATTAACTCAATGAAGTAATCTGTGCATACAGTCAAGATAGCGGCCCCAAATGTTGCGGTGGAAACCACTGTGAACAGTTTCTGCCATTGAAGAGTCAGTACTGCAAACAGCATAGAAGATCCCATCATCATGCCCACTGGGACCCACGCCGTGGGAGGATGGTAAAACTGCTCAAGTCCTACTAAGCAGGCAATGGCAAGCAGCAGTCCAAGAAGAAGGCCTGTCATGAATAGACCCACACTGTGCACAAGCATGGTGACCAAGCCACAAAGCAGGCCGATTCCTAGGGCAATGCCTGCGCTCAACTCTAGACTCAGCTGGGTGTCCAGGATTCTTTCTTTGTAGCAAAGCAAAAAGATGACCGCTGAACCAGCCAGCAGGCCAGACAGAAACATAATGGCTTTGAAGCACCTGTAGCCTGTTAGGGGGGGAAAACAAAAACAGGACATTAAGAACAACAACAAAAAATACACTAAACCAGGAGACATTATAGGTGTTGGATCCTAACACATGACTGTAATTTGCTCTATGGCATTTTAAGTAGCGAAATGAATGGGGTGAGAGTATGAGATTAATTAATGAGCGATGTTCCATTCATTCTGCAATATAAAAGTTTACAGAAAGGCACAGGAATTTTCTTTTATATTCTCAGTTTATGCAAGAGCTGGAGGAGGTAATAAGCAGTGAGATTGCCCACAGGTGTAATACATTCTGTTACAAAAATGGTCGCATTGCAATATATATATATATATATGCCCTATAATGGGAGGTAGTTTGTGTGTTTTATCCCCCCAGTGGATTTCACAGAATCCAGATACTGGTGGCAGAAGGAAATCTATTGCATTCTTCTAGGGCTTTAATTTCCAAGACATATTGACCCGTTAGATGTTACTAATAAGGCGAAGAGTCACTTAGGAGCTGTCTAACTTTAATGTGAACTCCCCTTAGACACAATACTACTTTACTCACCGAAAAATATGTACACCAGTCCAAACAGGCAGCACAAGGAGCATACCACAGTGGGAACCACATCATAATAACGTCCACTTTCCAGATTACAAAAAGACTCAAAGGGGTCCTCCTGACCAGTGTCCACACTCTGGATATTGAGGTGCTGCAAGAGGTCTGGCAGGACAAAAGACGAGGGGTCAAAGGCCATGCTTCAGAAGGAGAGCACAGCAACTTAAGTAAGGGTGTCCATCCAGAAGCTCCTGTAAAATAGTGTGACATTAGATAAAACTGCAAGAATAAATAGAAGAGAACACTATAAAATTCAAATGATGGTTAAATGAATAAATATAATTAGTCACAGTTAAAAAATTTTTAAAAAAGGCTTTATAATGCAGGAGCATCCCTCAGCTATTGTTGGATTGCAACTCACGGCATGCTCAGGCAGCTATACACAGCAGCCAAAAAGATCTCTGTTTCACACCGTATAAGAAAGTGTTTCTACAGACATTTCACCGATTCTGTTGCTGCCAAAAACATCACATGAGATAAGTTGTTGTTTTTTTCATTAAAGGTGGAGGTCACATTTAAGAGAGGTATTTAAGAGGGTCTATTCACATTTCAGGGATGCTTTCCATTGGAAGGAACCGAGGGTAACGTTATTAGCCAGATTCACCCCCAATGCAAAGAATGGCACAGCAGGAATCTCCATTAACACACCCTGGCGGCACCCTATGGCCCCTGTCTGTATCCCAGACGTGAAACAGGAGAACAAGGTGGCAGCTGGGAATCCCAACCATTCCTATGTGCTGAGCCCAGCCCAACATCTGGTACACACATAGGAGCATAAGGGCTTTCACCAGCATGTAACCCGAGAGCAAGAAAGCCCTCCGCAGCGCTACATGAGCCCCAGGGAGAGGGACATTGTTATACCCCAGGCTGTTCATGTGTGCACCTCAGCAATCAGCCCTTCACAAGGTGGGGGGCCTTGGGCAGATGGGATTAGAACCCTTTTGTTCCCAAACTTCAGATAAAGCAATCTTGACAACAAAGGCTGATAAGATTACAACTCTGTGCTGGCCTGCAACCGATAACATAAAAAGAGAGGTACAAGCAACTTAGAAGAGTAAACATGCCATTGAAGAGAAAACTTCATTAAAACACATGAAACATACACGGCAGAGGACAAGACTTCACAGCCTTTTGGTTCTTGATTTACAGTCTCAGTGGATCAGTTCTGCTGTTATTGCGAATATTATTGCCATATTATTATTATTATTAACTGGACATCCACATCTTAAACACACAGGCAGACTTTTAATAAAAAAGTGCAATAAAACAAAAAATATAGCAGAGCGATTTGAAAGAGTGTGTGTGTGTAAATATATTGACAATTAAGAATTTTAGGGGAGATCTCAAACACCATAAGGACACAAAAATCACACCGCTGATTCTTCTGTGTATTGTTTGTCAAGTTGTTATGCAAAATCACATGAAAGACATTATGCAAAGAAGTAGTAAAAGCTAAAAGGCACAGATTTGTTTGTTATTCTATAATGTTTAAACAAAAGAGTCAAAAGTTAGCATATTTTATGAAGTGTAACATAGGAAGGAGATAAGAATATATAGAGTATGAATTCTCAGGATTAACACACTAACCATAGTTCCAATAGTGAATGCACAAAGACGGATTACGCCATAAAAACAAGAATTAATTCACCAATACTGATGTTAGTGAGAGCATATACGGTAATAATGATAGTATTTAAATAAATCAAGGGATTAAAGTTCAAGAAGGAAGCTATTTTTTAATTAAAGAGGAGGGTGAGAACCATTGGGGATGATTTAGAGTTTGAGGGCAGGGCAAGAAGATCCTATTTTGCAGAAAGGGTAGTATATACATGGACTAGACATCCAGTAGTAGTAGTAGTATTGATAAGCAGAGTAAAGGAATTCAAAAAGGCACGATATATGAATTAAGCTATTTTAGACAATCCATGAAGTATTAAACAAAATTTCAGATATAAATCATCTAAGATTTCTTTATTCACACCTAAGAGGTGATTAAAGAAGGGCAGACCCAATGGTTCTTTTCTGCCATCACTAGCTATGTGTCTGCCAGGTTCAGCAGTGAAAAGGTTAGCAAGAGAGATTGAGAATATCCGATTATGCGGATGGTGGAAAAAGTGACAAGTCAAGCCAGGCTCTGTAGGAAACATCTCAACCTCTGAAACATCTGGCAGCGGATGCGCATGCATTAGAGCCAAGGAGAGAAAACAGCCTCTTGCTTCACTCCAAAAGTGAGACAAATAAAGTTTATATATTCCTTCAAATTAAATGGACAAAAGTATTGGGACACCTGACCAACAGGGACTTATCACATAAGATATAGTCAGTCTCTTCTTTGCTGCTATAATGGCTTCCACTCTTCTAGGAAGGCTTTCCACAAGATTTTGAAGTGTTTCTGTGTGGTTCCCCCACCCCAAATCATCATTCAGAGCATTTTTGAGGTCAGACACTGATGCTGGATGAGAACAGAGTCCTGACCTCAACCCCATTAAACACCTTTGGGGTAAACAGGAATGGAGATTGCGAGCCAGACCTCATCCAACATCAGTGCCTGACCTCACAAATGCTCTACTGGATGAATGGGCAAAAATCTTGTGGAAAACCTTCCCAGGAGAGTGGAAGCCGTTATTGCTGCAAAGGGGGGGGGACCAACTACATATTAATGTCTATGTATTTAGAATGTGATGTCGTAAAAGTCCCTGTCAGTGTAATGGTCAGGTGTCCCAATACTTTTGTTCATATAGTGTATTTATGGAGAGAAAACATCTGATGACCACAGACCTTGTATGGTCTCCAGTGATCCTTTTTCATATGATTCTTGGAAGAATACAAAATTAGAGAGAGAGATTGCATGTGTTTTTCAAATCAAAAGCATGCACAGGTTAGAAAAATCAGTGTAGCAAAGACTTGTGAAAAAAAATGTCGAACTGTGCTTAAATTTAAGAAATCATTGATGATTGTAATGGTGTTCCACTGCAAGAACACTAAACGTTTTATAATTACAAACTATAATGAAACATCAGTACCTGCTACATGTCCTCTAATGGTTTTTTAGCAAGTCTAGACAACTAGATATTCTACACCCAGTGTAGGTAGTACCAGGATATCAAGACGAGCGGATAACATGACCCATTGAGCTTGCAAATGTGGATGAAAGTAAGCGGTTGAACAAGGTGTAAAAAAGGAACAAGGCCATCTACAAGGTCCATAATAGAAAGCATGGGTCTCCAATTAGCAACAATACAGCGGAAAAATAACAGATACATAGACAGACAGACCGACCGACCGACCGATAAACAGGGGCCGACTCAATTGGCTTGCTATATATGTTTAAAGGTTGCTGGAAAATCATTGTACAAATAGAAATTACACTTGTCAGATTGCAAGACCATTCAGAGAATGTATAGTCTCTAATGGCATGCTACAGCAATTCATCATGTCTAACCCCAGCGGACCTAAGCCTTTTAACATTATTGATGTCACAGTGGCCAGAGAAATATCTTGTTACCGTGCCGTTACTGGGAGAAACTTTTCAAGCAGCAGAATTTAACAAGTGCCTGTTTGGTTTGATGTATGGACGTGGGTGAGGAGATGGTCATGTTTATTCATAAGTTTGCCAGGGATGCCCCTTGCACTCTGTAAAACGGAATTAAAGAGAAAGACTAATTGTGCTGCTGATAGGGTCAGACTTTCTCGCCGCCCTCGCTGGCCGATCAGTACCCCAAACGTTGGCTTCACCCCACCCACATGCGCAAAGCTTTGACCCGCTGGCTCTGGATGAATGTCAGATCTGTGCAGACAAAGGCAACCGACCATTAGCTATTCATTCTGAAGAGCACTTAATGGGGACAACACTTAACAAGTTCATGGCCAGCGGCATACAGATTACCTTGCAGTGAGGGTGTGTAACAAAATTAAACAGAAAAAGTTAAAACAGTTAACAAAAAGAAAGAAAAAGAAAGAAAAAGAAGCAGCTAGTCAATGTCCTTCCCAACATTTCTCCCTACAATCGGTTGTCGCCTTTCATGCTAGCCTGTTTAGTGACACGTTCTGCTAACAGACACGCTTATCCTGGAATACACTAGAATGTAAACGCAACAAAAACACAACAGAGAAATGGCAGGCAGGAAGGTTACGTTTCATAAGCCGTTCGAAAATGAATCACAACCATCAGGCAAGCGCATTAAAACGGCATTTACTAAAGAGAGAAGGATCTCTCCTTCCCATTGTACCGATAACTATTTTTTTATAAATAACATGCAAAATCCAGTTTTGGTATCAGGTACATTCTAAAAGCTTCCATCATTTATGGCGTTACATTAATGACAAAATGCTATTGGCGTTGACGCTGAAGGTGAAAAATGTACTGAGATGTACAGTAAAGCGGTTAGTGAGATTATAGGAGACATGGATACACGGTTCCTAGGATTTCTCAGCCCTACGCGCATGTGTGTATAAGACATACGCTGATGTCACATACTGTCCTTCTGAGCTGGGAAGATCGATTAGGAAATGTCAGGATTGTATTGCCGTTTGGGATTCGGCAGCGAAGATGAATTTAATTTTAGCAGCGGGTGCAGCAGGGCTGAAATGAACAGCAATGTTAGCGGGTGGAGAGGGTAGATGTATGGGAATTGCAGCAACTGCACGAGATGCACGGGGGCTTGGCCAGGAGGACCTTTTCCAAAGCAGAAATAGAAGTACCGTATCTATCACAGGGAGATACAGTAACGCAACAGTTACTTGCAGAGGTTATACACATGGAACGAAATAACGAAAGTGAAGAGGCAGGTAGCAAGCGAGACATGCAGAAGAAGGGGTGTAAAGGACCATGCCAAACCTCTTCACCAGCTGCTGCCATTCCCACGCTGACATGGCTTTGGAGAGAGCCAAAACCAAGTCTGGCACCAGCTGATAATTCCAAGGCCAACAAATTACTAGCCCGATATGGGAAAAGAATTTTGGTGCCAGGTAGTGAATATTTTCATGGTACTGCAAAGCTGTCCACTCATTGAGAACGGCAACGGACAAACTTTCTTCTGAATGTGTTCCTACTCTGCCTGGCACACAATGTATGAATTACGTATTACTTCATATTGTGGATATGCTACCATAAGACATTTATACAATACAGAAATGCTAAACATTTAAAAAGAAAAATTCTAGAAAAATATATTTTTTGGACAAAAATTTGTTCCGATTTAAAATTCCTAGAAGCAAACGAACAAACCAAGGTTCCACAAGTCAAATATCCAACAAACAAAAACCATACTCTCTTAAAAATACAACTAATCAGGTTGCCTTAATTTGATATTAAAAAACACCCAAACTTAAGGACACTCCAGGCACACCAGTAACCGACCCATTTGTCAGTTGGAGAAATTCTCAAAGGGACAAATGAATGTCCCCGACAGCTACATAAAAGAATGCATATTAAAGCAGATTGTGAGTATGTTAAAAAAGTTAAAGATACATAAATAAAAGCCGTTACCTAAAGGAGAAGCTGCAGCTCTGGAGCTTCTTGAAACAGCCGATCAGCAAAGTCCTCCCATTTAAATTAATAGGATCACTTTGCACATATACGCACAGTGTCTTGTTAGACTCCCCCCTACTGCGGCATTCACCAACACTAAGTAAACCACGTTAGGAGACACCCCCCCGAGTGCTTACCAAGCTAGCGCAATTTCAAGTGCTCAGCCTGATATAATCACCTGAATGATGAATAGCGAGGGGACAGGGAAAAGGACAGATCCATATCGTATTTGAAGGGGCCGCTCAGCTATGATATATGCATTAAAGTGACATTGAGGGTGATTAATAAAGACGTCTCATGCATATGATGCAGAAAGCTAGCACTTGCATAAATTGGAATGACCAACCTTTATACACAAGTGCGCTGCGGACGCCGTACTGTTACTACTGATGGGACGAGCAATACCTTGCTTTTAACCACATGATGCTCCTCACGTTCAAAGGGTTAAAACCCCATCATTGGAAATGCAGCCGACTTACCTGGAACCGATTTAAAAGTTCCATGATAACACAGACAAAAAAAACATATTCATAGCCCAATTCTTCAAAATAAGTGCATTTGTTCAGGTGACACACGGGACTTTATGTCCATGATAAGAGACACATTGCACGGGGTGAGATGGAGGGACCCTGCATGTTATATAGCATGTGCATTAAACTGGTTTGGTGTATCGCATATCTGGATGGCCAAGTCTGCCTATAACCAAAGGATAAAACGTTCATCACGAAGACAAACACACACACGCCATCAGAAGAAGTAATACAAGCTGTTAAACAATTAGACACAAATTCCTCTATTCAAAGCGCCGCTCACACAGGGGATGAATCAAGCTTCCAATGTAGAAAGCTGCAGAGTTAATTAGACAAGTCCAGACAAGACACATCATCCCCGGTACCTAATGTTACCTTATCAGCCATATGGATCCAGATAATGCCCTGCAATGTGTATATATAATGTGTATATATAATGTGTATATATATGCCTGTCCGTGCCAAGACCTCATTCCTACTTACAGAGCTGACCTTCTGCAAATGCAGACATCATCAGACAAAACCATAATAACGCCGTCTCCAATGGATACAATACGCTAGGTTCTCTAAACTAATGCAATTTCTAGATTAAAACTGAATACCACTTTAATATGATATATATAATTTTGATATAATTTGAACTATCCAAATCGCTTTATTACCCGTTTCAGTATAGCGGGGGTTTTGTACAGCAATTATTTGTACAGAACATCATTGTTATGTATATTATGTGTATATTTATATAAATATATGTATAAAAATAAATAAATGACTGTAACCTCGCCTGTGGTCTCTGTAAGTCAAATTGTTATGTTATATACTACTTGTTATGTCCTGTCTGCCCGTTGTACAGCGCTATGGCATTTGATGGCGCTATATAAAACAATAAATAATAATCACTCTTTTTTGTAATAATTGCTATGGATTGTAAGGTTAGAAGGCAGCCCATCCCACACATACTTACACATCCAGCCTGCTGCTGCCGCCTCCTCCTCCGGTTCACAGCCAACTGTTAGTTCTTAGAAGGATGCTATAGCCTTTACAGCCTTTCTATTAACCATTTGCGCGTCGGAGAGCACAGCAGCACAGTTCTGCCCACTAACAGTTAATACAGAAACATCGGCAGCCAAGCAAACGGAAGATTTGTGAACCAAAAACATGCAAATCTAATGACCTGTTGGCCGGCGTACCGAGTGCGCGAGGGGGATGAGCGATAAAGAGCAGCTTTACTGCTAAATATCCTCCGGGGCTCTAAAATAACGGCTAAGATGGCCAATACGAGTGATAGTTAACGGGTGGATTCGTTATACGCCAGATAGATGCCAGTCAATGTACTAGAGATCGGAGCCGAGAACTCTGACAAATATCTAAAGATAAATAATACGAAACGACGATTCCGCCCAAGAGATAAACAGAGAGTTACACAGATCTGACATTCAGTTCGGGGATCGAACCCCCAAACGAGTCAGACGGTGATACGGCGAGCCCTTCTACTGCCTCCGGCACCCAAAGCGTTAACAGGCTCTGACAACATTGTCTCAACATCACAAACCAATTGTTTGATTAACGCTACGCTCTGGCACTGAAAGGGTTATGCCAACGGACAGTAACTTTTGCTCGCAGGGATGCAGTGAGCTGACGGCCCCCGGCACACGAAGTGTTAACACGGGGTATTAACCCTGGTCATTTACACCCATTCAGCACTCCATTACCGGGTCAGAGCAGGACGAGAGGGGGAATAGCCTCTGTGCGATAAGCTGTCACTTCCTCCGGCAGCCAGGGACCCGGGAGGGGGTTGGGTGCTGCTGGTGGCGGTTATTGTAACTTTTCAGCGTTGAAGGGTCTTCTCAGATGCATTCGGGGGTCTCCCCCTGATCACACGGCACGAATACAGGGAGCCGCATGGCCCAAAGTACGCGACCAAACGGTGCAGCCCTCTCTCCTGAATTCAGCCGAGCAATTCTCCGGTGCAGCTGGCAAAGCGCACTCACACAGCCCAGATCCCCCCTGCGCGCATCGCATTCAAACTCGCTCCGAAGACCACTCTCTTTCTCTCTCTGGAACAGCTGAAGGTGACGTCACCCACTCTGAGACAAACCATTCCTCTCACGGGGGAAACATGCGTGGTGTTTAGGATTCTCTGACAACAACAAACCCTGTCCAGAGCTCTAAATGGCAACGGATTGGGAGTTTTTCAAATCACTACAATATTAAAAGCATAATAATTATTTAATGAGTTTAAACGAATGCGATTAATACTTGGACGCCTCTCAGATAGATAGCGATTTGAGATAGGAATAGTTAATTGCAATAGAGTTTGAAGTAGAAGAAGTTCCATTGTCATTATTGTTTGCGCTGTACTTTATGTACTTTTAATACTCAATAATGCATTGGATCCACTTTTTCTGGCAGTGAAAAAATATGCAAATAAACATTATTTAAAAAATAATGCAGGGAAAGGAAGTGTAGAAAATTATTGAGAATGATAAAATCAGCAGAAATCAGAGTATAATTTGTATATGCAGATTTTACTTGATATAAAAGTATAAATAGGGCTCAAAAAAAGTCGCTTTCTATTATCCAGAAAAAATAAAGAAGTGTTTTAAGTAAGGTTTACGGTTTAACCATTTAGAAAAAAGTTTCTGAGAACATAAGGTAGTCCCCTGCAGACTGAACTACGAAGATTGTCGGTATACAGGCGGGCCCTTGAAGGTGACACCGACGACACGATAAGATAAGAACCATTCGACCCACCTAGTCTGCCCATTTTGCAAACCTCTGTTTATCCTTGGTCAGGTCCCATAGTGAGGAAAGCTTTAAGAAAATCCCATGCCTGTTTAAATCCCTACACTGTGTCAGCCTCCACCGCTTCTACTGTGAGACTGTTCCATTTATCTACTACCATCTCAGTAAAGTAGGACTTCCTTACATTAACTCTAAGCCTCTGACCCAGTAGTTTTAGGCTATGACCTGTTGTTCTAACATTGCTCCTCCTTTCAAGTAAGCTTGCCTCGTTTGTTGAGTATGTAAATGTTTTTATTGCATCACCCTCTCTTCTTTCCTCCAAGATATACATATTAGCATCCCCTAGTCATCCCTAATTTCTGACTGGCAAACCACTTACCATTTTTTTGTAGCTCTCCTCTGAACTCTCCCCAATGTGTCAATATCCATCCCACCCCCTTCTTCCTGCTACTAATGCCTCTGGCTTTAAAACCCAGCACCCTGCTTGCTTTGTCTGCTTACCCTTAAGTCATCTGAAATAATTATTTGTAAGTCCCTCTCTTCCTTTGTCACCGGCAGAACAATGCCGCCAATGCTATATTCTGCATTGGGATTTTTACTTTCCAAGTGCATTATTGTACATTTATCAACATTAAACTGCAGCTGCCACATTCTCCACCATTCTGCTAATTTACCACTTGAGTTGTTCCACCTGCAAAGTCTACCCTGTTGCAGACCTTAGTATCATCTGCAAAATGACATACCTTACCATTAACGCCATCTGAAATATTACTAATAAAAATATCAAAAAGTATAAGTCCTTCCCCTGAATATGCACTATTAACTACACGTGTCTACCTCCTGTCACTCAACCATTGCCTTATCCATTCAACTATTCTGGCAATGTAAGTCTTCTATGGGGGGTAATGTTGAATGTCTTACTTAAGTCTATATAGACAATATCAATAGCTCCTCCCTGGTCTATTACTTTAGTTACCCAGTCAAAAATAAATTATTTTGACAGGAGTCCTGAAGTAAACCCTTGCTGCTTCTGATCATGGAAACCATTAATTTCCAGATATTTACCAATCCTATCCTTTAGCATGGTTTCCATTAATTTGCCAACTACTGACATAACGCTTACTGGTCTGTAGTTGTCCTATTCTTCCCTGCTACCTTTTTTGTAAAGTGCTACTAGAGTTGCCAACTTCCAGTATTTTGGAACTACTCCTGCCGATATTTACTGGAGGATACCTGCCAACAGTCCTGAATTTCCTGGGACACTACTGTTATTTGGGAGTTCTGTCCCATCAAATTTGTGTCTGTTTGGCATAAAAATACTGCCTATGCATAGTGCATTAAACTGTGCATTGTAACTGGGTATATCTAAGAAACACTTGTAAATGAGCTCCAAACCACCCAGTATCTGTATCGGGTAGACTAGAGCGCAATGCTGAAGGGTCATGAAGAGTGCTTGGCCCTGCACGCTTTGTCCTGGGATCCAGGAAGGAAATATGGGTAAGTATGCCAACTGTTTTGCCAGTACACTTCAAAGCTCTTTTAATAATTTGGGGTGTATCCCACCGGGTCCCATGGATTTGTCTGTTTTTACTTTGGAAAGTTCAAGTAGAACTTCTTCCTCTGTAAACACCCCTGTTTCACAAGTCACCCTATTTTTCTTTGATAACTGGGGTCCCTCACCTTCATCTTCCTCTGTAAAACAAAAGTAACAAAAGTATTTATTTAAGCAGGCGATTAGATCGTTATCCTCATTTATATCATTTCCTTCATGACTCAAGTAGTTATTAAGAAGTGCCTAGTATGTTTGTTAAAATATCACTGGTTTATTTTTGTGAGTTGGTGCTTTCTTTAACTACCCAAGAGGTGGTTTTGCACATTGACATTTTTCAACAGAACCACTCAGATCAAAAGGAAGGTACGTGCATAGAGAGGGAATAAGCACAGCGTGTTGTGCCTTTGGAGGTACCATTCATGCTTTAGAGTGGTTTAAGTTCTAAAATACAGAACATATAATTCGAACACAATAGTTTTGACTTTTGCCCCATTACTAGCTGTCAAATTTAGTGCAGAAATACTTTTTTTATGTACACAGTGACAGGCCCGGACTGGGACAAAAAATAGGCCCGGGCATTTAAGCCTGAGCAGCCCATTTTATTTATTTATTGTTAAAGCCCACCCTTCATGTACCATCTTTGCATTTAATCATTCACACAAATCATTAACACATTCATTAATGCAGTCTCACAAATCATTCAAGCAATTCATCCTCACATGAATTCATTAATTGTCATACACATTCACACAATTCATCCACACATTTATTCATTCATTCTCATATGCATTCACACCTCACTATATAACCCCCTTCCCCACTTCTCAATATGTACCGCCTCTATCTATCCCCTCTCCCCCTTTCTCACTATCTAACCCGCCTCTGCCCCTTCTCACTGCACCCCCCTCCCTCACCCTACTTACCTTGTTGCCGGAGCAAGCAGCAACTGCGACCCCGCCTGTGGCAGGGCAGGATTGACTTAGGGGCTGATGGAGCTGCAGCTCCAGGACCCCACCTTAAAATAGGCCCAG
>VKOC01000002.1:39181563-39275270 GCA_009364415.1 Spea multiplicata | reverse complement strand
CACAGCTTCACTTCATTGGTTAGGACCTCCAAGAACAGTAAATGTATAGAGAGACTGATATACATGGGCATGACTGCCGGCAAAGTCCTCTCCACCAGACCTTGCTCAGTCCTGGTATTCTGAGTCCCAGTGCCAGGTCCTTTCCTGGTGCTCAAATGTAGGCAGGGCCGGCCGAAGGCGTAACGCCGCCTGGGGCGAAGTTTAAATGCCGCCCCCCCGCCGCGGTCGGCGGTGGGGCGGCATTTTAAACTTCGCGGACGCCCCCCCCCGGTACTTACCTGCGGCGAGTCTCCCTGCTCTGCCACCGTGCCGGCTTGTAATTCTGAGCGCCGGAAATTGACGCCACTTCCGGCGCTCAGCATTACAAGCCGGCACCAAGACCGAAGAGGGAGACTCCCCGCAAAGGAGAGAGAGAGAGGGGCGCCGAGCGGGTAAGAGAAAACCACTCAGCGCCCCTCTCTCTCTCTTCCGTTTAAAAAAAAAAACCGCTCGGGGCGGCAAAGTGCCGCCCCTTCCAAAGTGCCGCCTGGGTCAATTGCCCCAGTCTGCCCTATTGTAGGGCCGGCCCTGAATGTAGGCAGTGAGTGAGGACTGCGAGGGGGTGGCAGAAGAGAGCCGTCATCAGCTGCTGGATGAGCTTTTCCTGAAGGAAGCAGTAAAATGATCATTAGAAAAAGTAAAAAATGCGCTATATGATACAAAATCGAAAAGAAGCATAAGTCTTACTGAGAAATGCATACAGAAGGGCAGACAAAGCAGGACAAAAATGAGAAGCACCCAACATTTCAGCTGGTACGCCTTTATCGACGATAACATCTACCAGTGCGTAACAGATGTACCTGATGAAAACATTAATGCTTCAGAGCTGCTCTTGGTTTGTGACATCAGATGCTTGAAGCAGTTAAACAGTGGCAAAAAAGTGACCCCTCCCCATTAAAACAAACTAGAATGCCTTCCAGTCTTTTGTGCTGGGGTCTTTTAAGTTACCCTCTAGAACTTTCATGCAGGCTGGTGTTGAAGGAAATGCCCAGCAGGCACGTTTACCTTTGGGCAGTGATTGGTCCATGGAGCAGGCACCCTAACATGGTAACAATTGTTTTTTCCCTAGGAAAGTTTATATAAGTTTACCTCCTATATCAAATACTTGGATATGCCAGCATCCATGATGTTTGTTGTCCCGAAGTATTTTAATGCTTTCCTTATAGATTGTATACACGTGTAAAGTGTCACTTTATGATGATGCTCGTTAATTGTGTGATTGCCTTTATTCTGTGGTGGTTCTGTATGATGTTAAAAGAATACTATGACATAGGCTTAAAATTCCATTTTAATCTCATTGCAACAGTTTGAATTGGTGCGCCAGAATACTACAAAATTCAATAAAAATGGTACAATATATTAAGGAGTAACGGACATAATGTTTTTTGCTCTGAAGTCAGTTATAGGATTATAGGAGTCTTTACATGAGTAAAAATGGGCAGACTAAAAGGGCTGAATGGTTCTTACCTGCCTTCAAATTCAATATTCCTATGTCTCTCTCTGCCTTAGTTAAGGCCAGGACAGTAACATGTAGTACGCTACACAAATACAAATCTAGTGGTCATCCTAAGATTTACAATTATCACCAAAATCAGAAACCCTGCTAATAACGCTAACAAAAGAGATGAGATTGAAAGCATGACATCCAGCTTCAATTGGATTAAAACCTCTCCTGAAGACACATACTTTGATCATTTTACCAATGACTTGAAAGGTTAATGACTTGGAAAGCTAGTGAGCAGAGTTGAGAACAGCGACTTCACACACCGCAAGAACCATAAAATTGACAGTGCATTGTAAAGATGTGAGGCCATATGGCTCATGTGGTTCAGTGGTACAAAGTTGTAATAATTATGACACACTACACACAGGGGTTCATCACTAATAGTTTTACGGCTACCAGATGATACAAGTGTGTTCCTGTAGCAAAGCACCAACAGATATTTGTCTTTGCTGGCAGGCAACGATGCAAGGTCAAAAAAGGCAGCAAGGTCGCAAATTCCAATGCACAATTTTAAGGTCTAGGGCAGGAGAGGGAAACAAAAAGGTCAGAAACATGCTGAACTCTGGAACACATAACATAACAGCATGCCACTGATAATTGCATCAAGTACAAGAAGTGAACACAACTGCTGGAATACGTGTTATCTGGCTTTTTGTCAGAGGATGTGAAGACACAGTGTGCCTGCTCTTCTTTCTAAAACCAAGTGAATGAATGGATTGGGTACCATGTGACAAGTTACAATTCCCAAAGGAGGCAAAATACATGTACACCGGTGGAAAAATGCACAGGATTGTGTTTGTACGATTTAATTTTCATTACCTTTATTTTTTGGCATACATGGAAAATAATTGGGATTTCCTTGCATTTGTATCATCGTTGCATGTGAGCTGATGTACATTTTGACTTAAACTAGATATTTATGAATAGCATAACCTGTCCTGAAAAAAACTGGTTTCCCTAGGTAAAGGCAAATAACAATATACGTTTGGTGTTAGAGTGTGTGTTGGCGCTCCAAAACATGAAAAGTACCTTGAGACTTTGAGATATTGCCCCATGTTGTTGGGGCATCTATGCTGTGAGGGCAAAATTAAGGTTGATCAAAGACATGACAAAAGTTAAAAACAAAACAAAAAAACAACCCTTGGTCTGTAAGTGTAAGAAAACATAAAGAAGCCTTAGTCTTTCAAGCCTACACGCTTGCTCCAATTGCCTAATTGTGCTGCTTAAGCTCCAGGCACTTGCCTAAGGCCACTCCTGTTTGAGACACCATCATTGTATTGTGCAACAAACACCCTCTACCAGTTTATAATGTACAGTGTGTACCATATTGTCATTACTCACTTTGTGATCTGGCTCACTGGTGCAGGAATGAACTCTTCTTGCCAGCACCACTAACTTGCATGGTACCAGGCATAAGGCAATAGAATAGTCAGATGGTCCAAGGGTGAGGGCAGGCAGCTTCCGTTCGATGAACAGCAAACAGGCACAGCTCGGGGTAGGCAGCTAAGGATCGTAATCCGCAAACAGTTCAGAGGTTCAAAACTGTAGGCAAGCAAGGATAAACTGGAAAAGGTGGAGGCTGGTAAAGGGATACAGTGGATGATAAGGAACTTCCATTAGGTTCCCTTTTATAGTTTCATCCATTAGCGCTGATGTGTTAACAGATGATGTTTTAGCTTGTAGAGGTGCGATGCGGGTAGGCGGCGGGAGTTCCTGGCGGAAAAAATTACAAGATAAGGAATGCATATTAAAGTACTTGCAAATGACTTTAATACGCATTAATTGTTGGTGATGCTGCATAGTACAATAGCCGGTCCCTTTAAGTTGTGAAACTGTCAGACTCATCATATTGCAGCCCTTAACTGGATGTTGGAGTCCAGAGCGCAGGAGTGTAAGAACCCAGTGACTGAAACAAACTTCACAAATGACACAAGCAGAATGTTTGGTTATAGGTTATATCACAAGAGCAAAGCAAGACATCTCACCAGAAGCAGCAGAGTAGGAGGCATATCATGTATACCCCAGACTGCTGGGGAGTATGAGGGTAGAAAAGTCCAGGTAAGTATCCAAAAGGGTCTGGGGCAGGTAGCAAGCAAAAAGGGGAAATCCAGTAGGCAGTCCAGGTCAAAGAGGTGGCTGGCTGGCTGGCTGGCAGGCAGGCAGGCAGGCAAATCCAGGCAGACCTCTTAAAGGGGCGGCCACGCCTGGCAGTTTCCAGGGCTGGGGCTGAACCCTGACAGAAACAAACAAAAAAAAAACAACCTATAGTTTGGATTTCTAAATAATACTTTTTGCTCAAAATTGCAGTAAATTGGTGAATATTTTAATTGTTAGGGAAATGTTGAATTTATTGGAAAACTCTAAGTTTTTAGTCCTTAAAACACATTAATAAATGTAAACTATTTGAGTGGAAGTTCTATTTTTTGTTTACCTGAAGTTACTAATCAACTTACACAAAGGAAAACCATTTTAATCTAAGACAGAGTTTAAGATGATGTATGATTATTCTAAAATAATTTATATTATGTCATTTTATTATAAGACATCTGAATTTTAGAGCCCTTGGGTAGAACATCAGATAAATGAGGGAGCACCATATATGTTCCCATGATGTTACTAGCTACAAAATTCAAATTCATGTAAAATTTAATTAGCAGGGTTTTCATTATATTAGAGGTGATGATATCGACTTTGTTTTGTATATATCAATTATTGGCCCCAAGGGACCCATTACAAGCTTTTAAAATGGAATAGTACACTTAAACTATATGAATCTAGAAATAGCTTTATTATGAGAAAATTTCAGTTCAGTTTCATCTATAAAAACCAAACCATAAAAATCAAATGTGCACAGCATGAATTTGCAGAAGTAAATTGAGGAAAACCAATAATGTTAAAAATACTATTTCTCAGATGTAACAGATTATAAAATAGGTGTTGGCAATAGGTTTAGTGGAAACCAATAGATCATAATTATGCGCTCCTGCAAACAGTAATTGGGGCCCATCTGCTTTTTACGTTGCAATACAGATCACATCCCATAATCATGGACAAGGTCATGGCAATGAATTGCTGGTGTCATGTGTGGATGAGGTCGTGGAATTGAATTGGATATGCCATTATAACGTGTGCATGGCCATCGGAGGATTGTGGCTTTTATTGCTGCTCCTATGAGTTACATGGTGCTTTTGCACAAATATAGGATTTGCTCCTGTACTAGGCAGTCGTAATGCCAAGTCCTTGCTTTATATGTAGAGTCCTCTGTGCGAGATTCTTTTATGCTTGTAAATTCTTAATTGCAAGCTGGTGGGAAGATGCTATGGTTTATTCATTTACTGTTACTAACTAAAGGTTAGGGGTTAGGGTTACTAATAGTTTTTTGTTCTATAAGCTGAACATTGAACATCTGACTATATGAATAAAGTGGACAGAAGAGATTATATAACATTGTCTCTCATCATCAAAAACAACATTTATGAGTCTGTAGATTCTAGAAATTCTATTTGTAACATACATTAACATATACAAAGCAGCTGTACAGTTACTAGTAGACAGGTAATTTAAAGACGCTTGAATGATAATTTTATTTTTTTATTCTTTAAATGTTGCAGTGTGGTGACCAATATGGTATGAGAACTATGCCAAAGAGTGAATACAAAGACATTGTTAAAAGCCCACCATAAAATTGCTGATGTAGTAACCTGTAAGTGGCAGAGGTCTCATGAGGGAGTTTGACTTAATGCAAGGCTTGTGCAGAGTTAATTGCAAGGTCAGGGAGGTGGGTTTGTTTTTTCGTCTGAGTACTCTGTGTGATATGGACCAGCCACAATCTATGCACTGCATTCCAGGGGAGATTGATCTCATTTTCCCCACATCATCATTTCTTACACCCTTGCTGCCAGGTCACATTACTGCATCTGTTCTGGTTCTGCAGGTGGGGCTTATTATAACAGAAACAAGCTGGTAATGTTTGACCTAAATCAGTTCAACGCTAAACAGATGTGAATGTTACTAACCCACACATCCAGCCCTGTTCGAATTGCATTGGTGTTTACTAATGTGATGTTACCGTCACCTGTGCCCCTGTTTTAGTAGCTGCTTGGTTCTAGGGGTTAATTAGTTAAACACAATGTGCTAACTTTTGTCAAGAACACTACTCAGGACCATGGATCCACCAGTGGAAAACAGGGTGGTAGCCAACACCAATTAAGTGAAGGAACATAATGGTGTCTCCCAAAAAACAATTCTAGTATTCCTGTTTGTGTTTTTTTTCAGCAATGAAACCAGTTAAGTGTTGTGTCACTGATACTTTTGTAACTGAATGCGATATTACATAATTCCTAGTAAAGTTTGATGTTAAAAGCTTTGCCTTTTATAGAATTGTCGCCAGTAACCTTAGTTGTCATGTGCCAGAATGGGCTATTAATTAAATTCAGGCCTGTCACTTTAAGACCAGCACACATGTGCTTGCCTGATCGATACATTCAGCTGTGCACTCTTGCAACATGGCGCCATAAGTATCCAGCAGGTGGCTACACAATAAAGGACAGGATTGGTGCACAAGCGGCAATAAAGGTATGTAGAAGCTGTCATTGGTCACAGTGATTAACATACCTCGGGAACTTGTGTGCTCGAGAGCCTTTCCTTGTGGAACATGGCCAGGACTGCCCTCTGCAACCCGGAGGATTTGGGTGTCGAACCAGAGAAGCGCCACTTCTCCTGGAGTCTCATGGCAAAACCAGGAGAGTTCCCAGGTATGCTGATTGATTGTTCAAGTAACAAAAGATGATAGGTTTCTATGCGCTAAATAATTGATGTAAGCAGGCAGCTAGGATAATCCAAACCGGAGTCTCTTCTTTCTGGTCATGGATGGTAGTAAAATAGGAGGGAGGGTCCAGGTAGTAGTGGATAGATAATATTTGGAGCTCCAATTGCATACGCCTGGCCGGTATGATCCCCACCTGTGGACTTGCACTGGATGTCTTGGTCCTGTATAGGATAATCCAGCAATATTTGACTCCCAGTAGACAGCATTCAATGGAAAAATCCTCACCCAAGCATACATTCAAGGTGCTTTTCTTGGAGGTGTACAAAAGAAGTATATAAATATATATCAATAAAACAAAAAATATTGTGCTCACTGTATAAAATCAATATAAAATAATAAGAGTTGTTGAGTCTACTGATGTAGAGCAAAATAGGTTTTGCTCAATCCATATGGCATAGGCAGTATCTCCCCCACCAAGGATAAAATCAGGAAGGTTTAAGTATGATGAAAATGAGTTACATTTATTATAACACAGTAATGAAAACCAAAAGTAAAATATAGCAGCACACTAATGTGTTTCACCTTAAAATGTTTAAAGTGTTTTTTTATTTTACTGATTCATTGTTGCCTGAAAAACTGGTAAAACATTATAAACGTTTGTGTTTTTTTATGTGATTAAACATTCTAGGCAATTCATGTTTTGGAACCAATTACTCATAAACATTATACTTTTGTGTGGTAAACATATATGATGTCTCGAAGTTTACAAATTGCATCGCTAAATGTAAAGAAATGATTTATTTTTTCAATTATAGGGCAGTGAATTGATCTGAATTAAGTGAATTATGAATGTTAAGGCTTATGGCCTTCTTCAAAGAAATCTGTGGCCTGGTTACGGGATGGACACTACAGAGATGATATGATTATTCCCCCAATTTAATAGAAACTGTTCGGTTCTAGTAACATTTATTACTTTCTATGTTAAAGGTGAAGTTAGGCCAAGGAATACAATTTTTTTTGACAGTTATTGTTACCTTCTATCTGTTAACATAAGTTGTATTGAGATAAAACAGTTAACCATGTGCTGTACAGGGTTCCTCATTAAACAGGAACTTCCTAACAGCAACTAACTAATATAACTAATTTGCCGCAATAAGCCTACCGTTTGGGCTCACCTGGCTGTTTTCATGGAAAACAAGAAAAGTTCTAGCTGTTGCTACAAAGGGTTTTCCAATGAACAATTGGCCTTGGGTTAGAGAACACAACATGCCATTGGAACACAGGCGTGATAAAGGACCTCTGTACGCCTATAAAGATATTCCAATAAAAGTCAGCCGTTTCCAGCAACAATAGTCATTTACTACATTAACAATGTCTATACTGTATTTCTGATCCATTTGATGTCATTTTAATGGACACAATTTGCTTTTCTTTGAAAACCAAGACATTTGTAAGTGACCCCAAACATTTGAATCATAGTGTGTGTGTGTATGTATATGTCTGCTAAATAATCATATATGTAGCAGGATAGTATTAGTGGCTAATATAAAAGTTAAAACAAATGCTTGGCATACCACTTCCAATCACTGATATCACTATACAATAGACAAAAAAGCAGACAGCCTCAACTTATTCCCAAGCATCTGGGTGACTCGCTGGTACCTTTATCAGAAGTCAAATCTATTGTATTCCCGGCAACATTTTATATCAATAATGAACGTGTGAAATGGATGTTATAGGCAGCCACAATGTCAGATGCATCACTATGATCCCTTGTGTATTTTTAAACCAGTTTATATGACTGTTAATGGGTATTAGTTTCATTAAGCAGATGCTGAACTAGTGATCTTTGAACAGATAAAAATGGCTTTGGTAGCGGTTGGTCACAGAGTGTGTTGAGTGGAGGTTACGTACAGCCGGCTTACTAGAGAGATGCCAAGTCCCTTCATTATGGATTGTGAAAGGCCAGATATTGAACTCTCCAGATTCTCCTTCAAGAAGAGGTTTGCTGCACTTGAATAATTCATAGATGCCATGAGGAAAGTTACCTCACCACCTGAATTCTGCAGGGTCAGCTCATTGTGCGTTGCAGTAGAAACATGCCAGGGATGTCTCTTCACAATGCATACAGTGCATTGTCTGGGATGAAACTCTTGCGGTCTCTCTTTTTAGCGAATGCGCTTGCTTTATGTTGTCCTTTGACTACGAATACATTTTTTTTTTGAAAGTGCCATGTTTGAGTGTTAGAATGAAAAGGTCAAGTTGTAAATATCTTGGTTTTATGTGGTTATATTTCTTCAAAAGCGAGGTTTCACTTCCTTATTCACTTTCTTATTTATGCATGTTATACATACATCAAAAACTTCAGCTGTGCTAGAGGGGAAGTCCCTTAAAAATAACTTATTTCAGCATTATATACAATGCTGCATAGAGGAATGTGATGTAGCATTGAAGAAACCTTTTTATCTCATTTTGTTCCAATTAATTGCCTTTATCTGCAGACCTTGAAGCGTATGTAGGCAGACCTGTGATATCATGGGTGACCTTCCCTGCTCAGGCACCACAATGATTAGACTGTTTATGGCAATGATATTGAAGTCATGCTTAGCAAATGACTTCCTTTCCATAGACTTTCTTTGGTCAGATATTCCATGTGGGTAATTTAAGGGGGATTTCCACCAAACTCGTTGCTATTAGTATCAGATAAAAAAAAGTTTCAAACATATTGTGCTGGTTTCATTTTAAAAGCAGATCTGGTTTTTGCATAAGATAATGTTTTACAGTAGCTGCATATTAGCCTCTCTGTTATCTGTTATCTAGTAGAAACACAACCCAAGTCCTAATCAAACTGCCTGTGGTAAATAATAGAATGTAAAGTACGGTAATCACCTTTATTAATGGAAATCTACGGAGGAATGGGCTTCATTCACGTTACCATAAAGAATCAACTTCGGGAAAGCTACCCATGTTACTGACAACAATGGCCGCCTCCAGGTCTGCAGATAAAGGAAGTATATTGGAACAAAATGAGATAAAACCATGTTTTTGTCAATGCTAACCTACAATACTATATACAGCTCTGTATTTTATGCTGAACTTGTTTTTTTCAAGGGACTTTACTTTTAAGACTGAGACATTGTGTTGTTTACCTCAAGGCATTATTAATATATCAATAATTAAAAACATTTTGGCGAGACGACTCCTTAAAATATGGAAGACTAGTATCTTTGCCTAGTTCTTTTTTTTTCTAGCAGAATACTAATTATTTCTAATGGTCTGTCTTTGTGGAGATCCAGCACTGTCAGAGAGTCATAATGCCTACCGAGATATTAGGTCTGCAGACGCATTTTATAAGCCTAGGGCAGGCCCTGCAGTAATGAAAATATTATTCTTGAAAGTCGGAAGCCCCAGGAGAAAAACTTTCAGACATAACAAAGTTTAGACTTTGTGTCATCCGTTAGGTTTATTTAAGAGACAGACATTTTTTGTTCAGAAATAGAAAACACATATCTCAGCATTTACTGGACTTAATGGGACAAGCTATTCTGAAACAACATTTGTTTTATCTTGCATATAAAGATTTTTTGTTGTGTTTTCCTTTGATTTTTTTAGCGTTTTTCTTAAAATGAAGAACATTTAGCATGGTTTCACCAACCACGACTGGGTCCAATTTTTAAATATTTTTGATGTCCCTAAGACACAAAAAAGCTTTTATAAAGATGTGATGGTAGTTTCTTTCTCTTTCTTTGCTAATGCCAGCTCTTTATATATATGGAACCTAGTGCTTGCAGTTTGGTTCCTCTAATTATCCTGCTAGTAGTCCAATTAACTATTCATCTTAAGGGAAGAGTAGACTGCTTGGATAGACTAAGTCAGGGACATACTACACCTTACACACATTATACCTTTAAAAAAAATTACCCCATGTCTGCAACCAATAGTGATAACCCGTATTTTTTAATTTAATATGAGTGATGGTAAATGACTGAATAACCATTGATCACCAAAAATGTATAAGCTTTGAGGAGAATGGAATTTACAGAGACAAACATTAAATAATGAATCCTAAGCATAAAGAGTCTCTTTAATGGTCAGCCACTTATAAGGCAACCCCCAATTTATTTTTTTACTAGTGTCAGATTAAAAATAATTTTCCTAAGTAAAATCAATTTTCATTCTTAACAAGTATTGGTTTTGCATAATATAATGTTTCCAGAACAGACAATTGTGTCGTCTTTGTGGTGGAAAGGGTAAGGTAACCACCAGAGTGGATTCTTCATCAGTTGGTCAGGTAGCTGTGTTTGGTCAAATGTAACTGTAATTTGACAGATGTGTCTATGAAGCCATAATTAAATATAATACTTTATTAAGGGTCATTCCGAATGTTATGACATAACTTACAGAGACCTTGTAGAATCATCCATAATTGATTCGACCTTTCAAATTTTAATGTGCATTGTTATCCTTCTGTTATCATTGTCATTCTGTATAATTGTGTGAAAAGGGGCAAGTCTATGGGGCTATTTACTATTTTGTTTGCACCATCACACCTATATTAGCTTGCAGGTGTGCAGTGTGGTTAAGGTCAGGTTGTGTGCAGGAAGGTCGAGTTCCTCCACACCAAACTCGTCAAACCATGTCTTTATTGACCTTGCTTTGTGCACAGGGGTTGAATGATGCTGGAACAGAAAATGGCCAAATTGGTGCCACAGGGGTGGGAGGATACAATTGTCTAAAAGACTTTGTATGCTGAAACATTAATGTCACCCTTCACTGGAACTAAGGGGTCAAAGACCATTATCCCTCCTCCACCAAACCTTACAGTAGGCACCGGTCATTCCAGTAGGCAGCGTTCCCCTGGCATCGGCCAAACAGATATTTTTCTGTTCAGACCGGATGTGAAGTGTGATCCATCACACCAGAGAACACGTTTCCACTGCTCCAGAGTCCAATAGGATAGTGATCTTCATTTGTGTGCAGCTGCTCGTCCATGGAAACCATTTCATGAGGCTCTCAAATCATAGTGCTTGTGCTGATTTTGCTTCCAGAGGACATGACATTTTTACTCTATGCTCTACAGCTCTCAGCGACCCCGCTCTGTGTGTATGTGGTCTACTGTTTTTTTGGCTGAGTTTTTGTTACTCCTAGATGCTTCCACTTCACAATAATAGCCCTTAAAGTAGATCAGGGCAGATTTAGCAGATCACAAATTCCACAAACTGACTTGCCACATTTATAGTCACTGAGGTCTTCAGTACCGTCCATTCTACTGCTAATGTTTGTCTATGGGGATGACTGCCTATGTGGTTGATTTTATACACCTATTAGCAATGAGTGTGGCTAAAACGCCTAAAAACAGTAATTAGGAACGGCGTCCAGAAACTCTGGTCATATAGTATATTTGATCAGGTTCTTATTTCTGCCTGTTTTTTATTGCCATTATATATTACTTTATTATGAAGTTACATTTTACTGTGCATTATTGCTAGCTGGTCTTATGTTTTTAACATAACAACCCCTGAGTGCATGTATGGTATGAAAAAGGTAGCTGCACCAAGTATACCTCTGTTGGTAATAGACTGTTAAGGTAGGACCGTATATTGTGGTATGGGTTCGTTAAGGGATCTATACTGTGATGGTAGCTGTTGTCCTGAAGGGGGCAGAAGAGTATGTTAGTGATATAGAGACTATATATATATATATATATATATATATATATATATATATATATATTATATATATATACTTTTATCATGTTACAGATCTGCAAAAAGATGACCAGTGCATTTATCCTGCAATGTTAAAGTCTCCAGGGTCCCAATTCTCGTCACCATGAAAGGATATTGAGCTTTTAACACTCATCTCCTAGTGCAGATATTAGACGAACACACTGGCTATTAAAAACGTGTGAGTTATTTCCATATTATTTAAGTTTAAAAACCTCTCTGTTTTGCTGATCAGTCACATGCTAACTGTATGCCTTCCAGCTGATCCCAATATCTCAGACACAGCAACGACCTCCTAAACTTCAAATACAGGATTCATTTTACCTTTTAGCAGCTCCCCTGTTTTTTGTTGTTTCTTTTCTCATTATGTTCTACCTTAGAAGAGCCAATACATATGAAACAGTGGCATAATCTAATGACCTGTCCAAAACTTGTCTTGTCCTAAGATTAAACACTAAATCCATAATCACTAGTTAGCTATTCAACTCCATGGAGGCAGATCTAAAAAATCATCACTAACACCTTAGATCCACACAGACATTTAGAAGATATATTGCTTACTTACAGTGTCCATGTCGCAACCAACTTTTGTATAATTAGATCAAAGCAAATCACTGCAAAAATTAAAATTTATGTTACTGCATGTTGTGGCCACAACCCGTGATTAAAGCCAATCCCAGGACTGTGTATATATATATATATATATATAACAATTTACGCAGTGCTTACAATACATATATTTAAGGGGTATGGCAACACTAGAATTAGACAGACTAAGACAAACCGATACATTAGGTGGAGAGAGCCCTGATCACAAGCTTACAATCTTGAGGGAATGGGGTGAGGAAAAACATAAGGAACAGAGAAAGGTGAGAGGTAGTGTGGTGGTTGTATCAGTGACACAGAAGTTCTAGCAACTAAGATGGTGCGGCTTCTCTGAAGAAGTGGATTTTGAGAATTTTCTTTAATGTTGGGAAGGAGGGTGAAAGCTGAAGTTTCGTTGGAAGTAGGTTCCAGAGGTATGGGGCTGCACAAGTGAAATCTTGTGGACAGGAAGTGGTCCTACGTGAGGAGGAGAACATAATTATGGGAAGCACATAATAATTGATAATGATTTTTTTAAATACTTACATATACCGAATTGGCCCGAATACAGGCCGCACTTTCCATATCCCCTGTAGCGCTGCAGGGGATCTGGATCCTCCTCTCCGACAACCTCTGCTGCCGGCACTTCCGCCGGGCTTCTATAATCGAGCACCAGCGTGACATAGCCTTAGAAGCGCTGGCAGAAGTGCCGGCAGCGAAGGTTGTCTACACGCATTGCACAGACGTTTACTGGGTGCAAGAGAGGAGGATTCCCTGCAGCGTTGTATCCTCCTCTCTGTCAGCTGGTGAATGTCTGTGTGATGTGCGCGGACAACCAATACTGCCGGGACTTCTACCGGTGCTTCTCCGTCCACCAGCTGGCCCCTCTAGACATCAGGGAATCTGGGGGTGCATTGGTAAGTCTGGGGGGTGTGATTTCTAGGGGCAGAGTGGCATATCAGGGGGCATAAAGCATATCAGGGGGCAGAGTGGCATGTCTGGCACATAAAGCATATTGGGAGGGGCAGAGTGGCATATCAGGGGAGCAGAGGGGAATAGCTATGTATTTGTGTATTTTTTCTTTAAAAATAATTTTTCTTTAAAATAGCACCAAACTTAAAGGGTCCGGCCTATAATCGAGCCAATACAGTATATAGTAATAGGGAGCCAGTGGAGGATTTCCCAGAGTGGGGAAACAAAAGAAGAGTGGTGTGAAAGGAAGATAAGCCTAGCAGCAGCATTTAGGATAGACTACAGAAGGAGCGACAAGACAGTGGAATGCCAACAAGAAGAGTGTTGGAGTAGTCAAGACAATGATAAGGGAATGAACCAGAGTTTTTGTGGACTCTTGAGGGAGGAATGGTTGGATGCGAGAGATGAATTGATTTGGACCGTGTGAGTTTTTGCAAGTTACAGGGTGTGTGCATAGGGGCAGAGATCGCAGGGATAGGAGTAGAAGGTAGAGAAGCAGGGCGGCAGTTAGATAACAGTGAGGTAGTAGAGAAAAGGGAGGGATACTTCAGATACAGACATGTGGGAAGTTGAGGAGGAGATGCCAGAGGTACCTGGGGAGGGTGGTTCTAGGAGTGGGACACTAAGCAGACATCAGAATAAGTAGGGCCTCAGTTCTACCCAGTATGTTCTACCAAAGCTAGTTAACGAGGAGGAGGTCCAGAATGATGGTGCTGATATAAATTAGGAGGACATGCAATATGGGAAAAACATCCTGCAGCACAAGGACTTAGTTTTCCAGGTTGAGACAGCAAAGTAATCGCCGGCGTGTAACGAAAGGTCTGGCAACATATGGAGTTTGCAGTCCGTGTGGTAAGGTGAGAGTTGGTACCGTGTTAGCCATAGAGACGAGTAGAGTGATGTTGATACCTTTACTGATATAATATTCTTTCGGATGTGATATGTGATGTGTATCTATATTTAAGAGGGGTTCCTTTTACACTTATTTTGTATAATACGCCTGAGAGGTCTCGAAAGTTTGCACACTAAATCTACTCAATAAAAGTATCAACTTGACTCTACTAGTCTCCTGTATACCTAAAGGAGAACACAAGTGGCCTTAAAGAAGGTGGGTTGACTGCAAGACAATAGTAACGATAAAGCTATCTTGAGTGGCAAGGCACAAGAAGGGTACAGGTAGAGGACCCCCTACAAAGACCATCTTCAACAACTGGGAGGAGCTGTTCCACAAGAGCCTGAATGTCACCACAGTTACTGGCACTTCCAGTGGATTGGCCTCAAGAGAAGCATTGACCCTTCTTGGTCCTAGTGGCTAACAGCCCTCTCCACATTTTTGTACCGTATTTAATGGATGCAGAACCACATGGGTCCTGGTTGCTCCATGGTTCATTTGTGGCACTTTTGGTAATGTTATTTTTTAATAGATTTATGGAGAAAGAGAAGTGTTTTTTGGTTTAGACAGGGAATTGATATGAAACCCATGCTTTTTTAACCACCACCCGTTAAGGTTTACGTGGGTCACTGAATAGAATAGTCACTGAATAGAAATGGTTTGTACATTCATAAATAAGCACATCTTTGCTGAACCACAAAACAAATAAAGACAAACCTTTTAATATTTGTTCTTTAAGTGTGATCCTGTTTCTGTGGTTTGGAAACCCAACACTGAAGAATTCATTTCTATCTTGTATATAAGAAATAACTAGCATTAAACAGAACATTTGTTTACTAGTATAGATAGCAAAAATAAATAATTAATTACGTCCCCTGGTTTCTGGCCCCACAAAATACCTGAACGCTACATTGATTATGTAGTTCCAGTTCTATCCACTTTGATATCACATTTGTTTAAGTTTACGTTTAAGTTTCAGGATCTGAAAAAGGCTGACCCTTCAGTATTATTTCATCAAGCTGAAAATGAATAATCAGACATGTAGCCTCTGGTCCATCTTTTACATACAGCTTTTCCTACATTCGATCCCAGGAACTGATACAGAGCAGCACTAAGCAGACAATACCTGTTTCTCGTGAACGGCCTTGATTCATCTCTGTTGGCCTGTAGGGGAACGGGAGTATGAGTAGGAGCTATGTGTAGAGATATGAAGATGCCAGTCGGAGAGAAGCCTTTATTATTTAAACATCGAGAATATTTGTGTCCAGGTAGGATACTGGTAACTGGAACCTGTCTTTAGTAACTAAATTATATATGTAATCCAAGGCCAGTTTGATAATCCAATGTCCTTATCAACAGTAATCTGAATACTTATGGAGCCAAGTTTAACAGGACAGTCTAGATAACCAGCCAACAAAATCTACAGAACTGCATTGATTATGTTCATTTATATTGGTACATCCTGTGAGGATTTCCTGTGATTTCCAGGTGGGATTATAAGATATTGTTTTGTGTAAACAATTTCTGTGCGATGCAAGCAGCCAGATATATGCAGTTAATGGAAGCAGGAATGCATCAACCTTCCAAGGTACCAAATAACTTGCTGTTAAAGGCTGACCTAAAAGCACTAAAGGGGACAGCATCTTCAAAGAAGCAGTGTCCTTTTAACCCTGCAAGGTGCCAGATAGCACCTCTAAGTAAATGTTTTGCAAACCGAGACTCTTAATAAGCCTCTTGGCACCACAGGCTGTATAATGATCATCACTTTTGTGGCAATGTCTTCCTTTATTGCCAGTGAGAGGCTCTCCACTACACATACCTTTCAGTCCTGTGATTTTATTGCCAAAACCATAAATAATTCTGCTGCTATGGTCACAGGGGATTCAGTTTTTTTAAATCTTTGTAGGTTTTGGGTACAAGAAGACACAGCCAATTCTTATTGTACCTATTTTATATCATACTGGTAGAATAACTGATCCCTGTTAAAATTGTTACTAAGTGTTTATTTAACCAACACGTATCTGGAGGTATCACTGCCTCAGGAAGATGGTGGGTATTCTGATTTTCCTTAAATATTTCTTCAACAGAGAGCTATATCATGTAGTAACACTACATGGGTATGGGAAAGAAGGCTACTACGTTTTATCACAGGAAACCATGCATCTATGTGTACATAGTTACATTTGTATTCTTGGGAATAACAAAATTAGCATATTTCACAAATAAGAAATATTCATTATAAAGTATGATCCATAACATCCTAATGCTACCACGTTCAATTATTTCTGTTTCAACTGATGGCTCCATTGTAAAAATTCCACCGTTGTATAAGTTCACAGAAAGACCATTGCTGATTTTAGTAAATGTTTAAGCTAAAATACTTCAGGACACTTAGAGGATTGGTGTGTATGAGACAAGTTTGCAAAATCAAGCAAAAGGGTCGAATGCTAAATTTAGAATGCATATTATACATGAGCGTGTATTATTGAAAATGTTATCGTGTAGACATTTTCTGTAACTATTCCATGTTTCGCTTCTGGTCTTTGAGAACCAGAATGCAACTGAGATAAGAACCACCAAGCAAATCGAGTCATACGTTATACCTTAAATCCAGATCTCATACCTTATTGTTTCCTTACATTTGTTTTATGTTTTAAGCATCCTGTTACATTAAATAAAAGGTGAATAGCCTAAAATATAATGGTAAAAGGGGCAGACTCATCAGGGGGCTCTTTCCCCCCAGGCCAGTCCAGGTTCTTCAAACAGGGTTGATCTGAATTGGGCCAACCTGCTTGCAGAGCCAGTGGCTAAGTGGGGTCATAAAACGCAGACCAAGTTAGTATTGCAGCAGCGGTGTTCACCATAGTTTTGTCCCTAAAGGATACAGGGCATTGGTGAAGTAGAAGCTTATTGAGCTTTGTAGCTAAGCACAATTAGATTGTTATTGTTACGGGGTATTGTTGTGTTGTACTTGCAGGTACTTGAATCTGTTCTTAAACTGTTGCTAAAAAGGACGTCATTGGAGACAGGCTGACAAATTTCACACATCATATAACTTTATGGCTTAGATATATAGATGATATATATGCTGAGTCTTTTGGATTGCTCCTGCGACCTCAAGTGAGTTAGTATATGAATGAAAAACAACTTCTGACCTACAATTTACCAGATGTATTAACCCAACCCATTTCTTTGTTATTTTGTATAGGCATGGTAGAAGAATAATCAATAGGCACTTATTCAATGCAGGGATCATATGGTCTGTTTCTAATACTTTGATCTAATTATTGTCATATTCTGAGACTTTTGCACAAAACCTGTACCTATACAATTACTATAAAAAAAAATAAAACCATATATTTTAAACACATAGAAATCAATACATAGTTAAGCAGCCCAAGAAAAATCTGTGCGTAAAATGCTCTGCATTAGTAAAGTGACATAACTGCTGCTAATGTCGAAGACGGTATGTTTAATTGTTCCTGGCTTTGCATGAGTTTATGTAGTTTGTATTAGGTTCCAGTCTTGAGAACATTTTGTGGTCATACAACATCTACTTTCAATGTGGTCATAACATTACTTTTGTTAAATTATGTGGTGACTCTATGTTCATTTGACAGTGAATTCCAAAAATCTAATTTGTGTTACAGCAAAAGTAATAGCATGATGTAGACAGCTGTGATATTACATAGTTACATAGGCTAAAAATTGCTGTTGATCCAAAAGAAGGCAAAAAATCCAGTTTGCAGCACCCTTTCTGTTGCCTGTTTACTAGACTGAATAAACCACATGTAATGCATAACCTTAAAGTTATCAATGTTTAAGTTTACACTCCATTGATATTCATTATCCTCATAATGTAACCACCACCCTAGTGAGAATTGACTTCTTACATTCAGCTTACAACTTGATAAAATGTGTTTTATATGCCTACCCAAAGGGTTAATACAGTAAATTCAACTGGGGGGGGCTACATCCTACAGTTATAAATAGGATAGTTTTTGAAAAAAAACACAAATATGTGTTTACCAAGATGCCAACCAAATTAACATCTTATAATAAAAACTGATGCGTTGGTGTAATGTTTGCCTTTAATGTGTTACTCAGATTCATGCCCTTACAGTACTCCTTGCACTTTTAGAACCTTGTTCACACACCTTGCGTTCATGCAAGACGTCTTCAAATCCTGTTACATTATTCAGATGATGCCAACATGCTTTTGTTTGGCTTTCCTCTCGCTCTATCCTTTCCGCTACAGACTATCCAGAACGATATTGCCAGACCCAATTTCCAGCGGTGAGGTTTCCATATGCAGGCATTTGCCTGGCATACAGTCTGAGAAGTATGGAAAAGAAAAAATGTCGGTGCGCTAAGCTAGTCACAGGCTCAAATAATACAAATGTATAATACGAGGCCTACCAAACAGGTGTAAGCATGCTGCAAAAACAGTGTATTGGCTGTACAATGTATACAAAAAACAAAAACTGTCTGCGCTTCTTACCCTAATAAAGTTGGCAACAAAAATATAAACATAATATAAATGAGAGGTTTTGGTTATATGAATTGGCCAAAGCATAATTAAGCTCACCCGCCACGTCAAGGCACACTCTCAATAGGGTGAGAACCTACTCTCACCTCCTACATAGTGGGCACACAAAGCAGTTTATACTGCTACCAAAACCTTATTAATGTGTTGGGGAGGTGCAATTAAACCTCCTCCCTATTAACCCCTGGACAGCAAGCTGCAACCAGACTGATGAGGAGCCAACAACCTCAAATATGTGCAAACAGGGAAAAGAAAAAATGTCGGTGCGCTAAGCTAGTCACAGGCTCAAATAATACAAATGTATAATACGAGGCCTACCAAACAGGTGTAAGCATGCTGCAAAAACAGTGTATTGGCTGTACAATGTATACAAAAAACAAAAACTGTCTGCACTTCTTACCCTAATAAAGTTGGCAACAAATATATAAACATAATATAAATGAGAGGTTT
Organism: Spea multiplicata; assembly: GCA_009364415.1. Classification (NCBI taxonomy): domain Eukaryota; kingdom Metazoa; phylum Chordata; class Amphibia; order Anura; family Pelobatidae; genus Spea; species Spea multiplicata. Next base: position 39,255,788 of record VKOC01000002.1, on the reverse strand, counting down.
TGGTTATATGAATTGGCCAAAGCATATAACCAAAACCTCTCATTTATATTATGTTTATATATTTGTTGCCAACTTTATTAGGGTAAGAAGCGCATACAGTCTGAGAAGCCAAGGTACAAAATGGGTTTTCCAAGGAATAGAGTCCAAAAACTAGGCGACGGTCACAGACAACACTAGCAAAGTCTAGGAAGCAAACTGAAGTCAATGAAAGAAAGGATCAAATCCAAAATAAAGTCTCCAACAACTGGGCACCACATCATTTCAGCTGGGGGTTTTTATTATAATTGGGATCCCCAAAGTATAGAATGTGATGTACGTGACATTTGTCTTGGTGGTTCATCAAGCTGCCTACCTATCTGAACCTAGGTGATCTTGCTCACTGGCCACCCACAGTTTCTCCTACTCCCTTTATATCTTGCATTTAGTATGGCCCCCCATTACTTGTAGGCCGTAAGCAGGACTTTTTAAACTTATTGAAATGGTTTGTCTTTGTCAGTTTTAGTGCATATTTTCTATAGATATCTACATAAAGGCTAAGATAATTGAGTTCATCTATCAAACTTACATAAAAAAAGAGTGGAGCTAAGACAGGATTTATTTTTTCCTGAGATCTCTGGAATTCTGACTCCAGCATTTGGTTTATGTTTTACTTGGTTATGCAAAAACAAACAAGAAATAAACACAGCAAGCAATGATAGGAATGCAGCAAGATCTGCTGGCATAAAGCTCAAGAAAGCTATGCTCTTGGAAGAGCAGTCTAGGAAAATGCAGGATGGTGTACCAGCATTTATTTTTCCTTCCGTTACATGTAAATGACTTGCATTTTAGATTCTTACATTTCACGCAGATTATCAAGAAGAAAGAGACGAGACCAGGCTGAGAATGCTGATACATAAAAGGAGACAGGAGAGCACAAACAGGAGCTGAATTTCGTATACTGAAAGAGTAATTAATTAACATGTCGCAATGAAAGAAGTTTGCACATAGTACAAAACTCTCCTGTCACAGTAAAAAGTTAAAAAATGCGGACAGTGTTTCTTTGCTAACATACAGTAAATATTTCAGATTCTTTTTTTGTGCTAAAGAAAGCTATTTGCTCATCATATAACACTAATTCTGGTAGTTAAGGATGCCGTTCAACCCATTATTCGGAATTTAACACTTTTATAACTAAATGCAGGATTATTATTTTTAGTTCTGTGAATGTCCAAAACCGTCCCAAAATAAAACGTGTTTAGTATACATTTCGTGTGACACAAAAGCAGGCAATGATATGTTGTTGCCATAGAAACTGTAAAGGTTTCTAAAAGGTTTTATGTTAGCAAAGATTGAGTGGTAAGAAAAAATAACTAAATCTGTTAACGTTTATTTGCTTCACATGTTAGCTCAATGAATGGAACATCTTTAGTGCAATGAAAATGATTTATTACAGATACAGCTGAAAATATGTAGAAGAGAGGACGTATGGTACGGAACTGATTAAGTGCAAGCCACATTTTATATGGGCAGTGAATAGTATTATTAATATTGTACCAGAAGAACAAAGAATCTAAATCATTGCCTTCTACATCAGAAAATGTATTGTTATTATGCCCACCCAAACGATTATGTGACTGATCTATCACCATGTAACCCAATTCCCTATAGTTTGTAAGTTTGAGAGCAGTGCCCTCTTTACCTAATGTATCAGTTTGTCTTAGTCTGCCAATTCTAGTTTTGTCCTACCTTTTGAATATATGGTATTCAAAAGGTCATTGTGATTACAAATAAAGCACTGCATAATTACAAGTATTAAATATTATACACATAAAAGATAACAATAATGAAGAATCAATTGAATTATTAAATATTTAGAATATTCCATTTATTTAACAGTTCTTATTTTTTCTTTGTTATTTACAGTAATAGAATTGGACAGTACCAACAGAATTGGGTACTTGGTTAGCAAACTTCAAATAGCTGATTATTACTTATTTCAATATTCTTCAAAATTTTCAACATACACCAATCAGCCATAACATGACCACCTACCTAATATTGTGTAGGTCCCCCTTTTTTCCTCCAACACAGCCCTGTCCTGTGGAGGCGTGGACTCCACTAGACCTCTGAAGGTGTGCTTTGGTATCTGGCACCAAGACGTTAGCAGCAGATCCTTTCATTCCTGTAAGTTGCGATGTGGGAGCTTCATGGATCGGACTTGTTTATCTAGCACATGCCACAGATGCTCAACTGGATTGAGATCTAGGAATTTGGAGTAAACCATTTCTGAACCATTTAGCTTTGTGGCTGGGCACATTATCCCGCTGAAAGGGGCCAATGCCATCACGGAATACTGTGCCCATGAAAGGGTGTACATGGTCTGCAACAATGCTTAGGTAGGTGGTACATGTCAAAGTAACATCCACATGAATGGCTGGACCCAAGTTTTTTCCAGCAGAACATTGCCCAAAGCATCACACTGCCGCCACTGGTTTGCCTTCTTCCCATAGTGCATCCTGGTGCCATGTCTTCTCCAGTTAAGCAACGTACCCGCCCATCCACATGATGAAAGAGAAAACATAATTCATCAGACCAGGCCACCTTCTTCAATTGCTCCGTGGTCCAGTTCTTATGTTCACGTGCCCACTGTAGGCACTTTTGGCAGTGGACAGGGGTCAGCATGGGCACCATGACTGGTCCACGGCTATACAGCCACATATGCGACAAATTGAGATACACTCTTGTGTGCTTAAAACTTTCTATCAGAACCAGCATTAGTGTCTTCAGCAATCTGAGCTACATTGTCCTTTAATCTTACACAGTATACTAGAATGTTTACTCACAATAATGTTGCTTGAGACATCCTGGACCTTACTCTACCTTATTTAGCCTTTTCTTTCAAACTCTCTTCCTATTCTTTCCCAAACCTCCCAAGAACCTTACCCAACCAGAGAACTTTGGTCTCAACCTTGAGCAACTCACCACAGTTGTTCTACTTCTCCCCCTCTGTCCAACTTATCATACTTGAACCTCGCTACTTATCCCTACAACCCAACCCTTACTATTTCCAACCCTGGCACATGACACTAACCAGACATCTTGGCTGTTGCTCCTGTTCTCCTGAATGTAGCAAGAGGAAGTCTTGATCTGCATATGATACTCCAGGCTATGAATTCATGCTATGTTCCTATTGCATAGCCCTATCACTTTCCAACCGGACCTATTTCATCTTATTTTCCTCTCTGTATAGTGACCTTAAACAGGCCACCATAACTGAACTGTAACTGTTTGAAAAAGACACTATCTCCCTATAGCTCTACTTTCTCTCACCTCCAAGCTTCTTGAACAAATTGCATATACCCTACTAATCAACTGTACTTGATTGCTACTAGTTAGTCCCAACAGCTAGTGCAAGCTAGAAGACCCCTTCTGTTCTCAATTTATACTACACTCCCTAAGCAAACTAATTTTGTATTTTGGCTTATAGTACCACTTCTATGATGACACGCAGATCTTATTTTTTTTATTCTGTCACTGATTGCCTTACCTTTGTTTCTAACTCGATGTCTGCATAATATCTAAAATTCAGTCTCTCTAAAACCAAAGTTCTTATCTTCCCTCCGTTCTATTCCTTCAACACTCTCCCTCAACGTCATTGATGAAACCATCATGCTCTCTGCATCTGTGTCAACTTAAAAGAATCCCTTAAGGTTAACACCTTCCTCCCACCTCCCCGTGCGCCACTTTTCCTAGTTAAGGTTGTCTCCCACCATACCCTCAAGTTAACCTATAAATATGTCAAATAATAGTGTTTATGTAATAGTGCTTATGCTGAGATACACTTGTGTAGCTGCTCTACTTCAAACATTGGCACTATGTAAATTAAATAATAATAATGATAAACCCATGTGCCTAATTTTTCAACCTTAAAAATTTTAATGTTATTTATTTTAATGTTATCTCTTAGCACATTGATGGAGCCTTAGCCCTTGCACTGGACGTGAGAATATACATTCCTCCTTTACCTTGCATAGTTAATACACTACCCCCTTTTTACTCTTCTTTGTTGTTTGGCTAATTGATTTCCTTCCACACTCTACATAACATTACTGTGACTCCTCAGCCTTGCTCTTGTTCTCATTCTTTATCTCTTGCATTATTGTTATTTAGTTAGATATTTCTGGAAAGCATCATTCTTGCTCCAATGAAATGAGTGACTAAGCAACTTGCAGTTTACAATGCAGCCACTTTGATTACCTTGAATGGAGGTTTATTTGTTACAGTTCTTTTATTCTAGATCATAGTTCTTTTAGACTGATACATTGTGCGTGGGGGGCACTTAAAGGAATGATGTCATATAACTAGGCTTATGTGCACTTGTAGGCTTTATCACGTGGACTGCTGAGTGGTATTAATAATGTGTTACAATGCTTCTCAATGTGCTCCACAGTGAAGGTTTATTTATATTACATTCACAAAAAGCACCTGCAAGTCTGTTATCTGCATACTTCTAATAGGCTATTTTTGTCCTATACTGAGCATATTGAGTTTTTGTTGGAACCTCTTGCAGGTTAATGAAACCGTACTTCTGTGTTTTGTGCCATGACCATATCATGTACAGTAAGGGTTTAATGCATCCTTTGTACTTCTTACTTCCTTCTTCGTCTATCTCTTTTTCACTTGATGCTTTCTTTCATTCTTGCTATTGTTAGTCTTTCTCTTGCATGCTCTCGTTCTCATTTTTCTACCTCTTTCTCCCCTCCCGTTTCTTTCCCTCTTGTCTCTGGTTCTGTGGGCTTTGCTGAGCTGATTGTTTCGCTTGGCTCTATACTGGAGGAATTCTGGCTGAGTTTCCCAGTGTTCATTACTCCCTGGGGAGCTCTAAAATGGCCTGCTACACTAGAAGTTTTATTAGAAACAGATGTCCCTCCGTCTGTCCCTCGGGGCTCTGTCTCTCTTGAGGAACTGGTGCCACTAAGACCCCAGTCATGGAAAAAAAAGAGGAGGGAGAGAAGAGAAACAGAATGGGAGGGAGAAGAAAGAATGGGAAAATGAACAGCAAGGAAAAAGCACTCATTAAAAAGAGTGAACTTTAATAGAACATAGAACTGCCTTTTTTGTGTGATGATGATGATGAGATGCTGTAAAAAAAGTTTACAGGACGAGTTGTGTTTTCAGCAAGAATGCCTGAACTGACTCTGCACAATTCAATGAGTGAGGAGAATACCTGGGACATCTCAGGTATCACTGGGTCCCCTGGTGGTCAGCATCTTCTTCCCCAGGCAGGGGAATGGTGGTTCACCTCGTCCACTTTTTTAATACTCTGCAACCACTAAAGACTATCTGCGGGTTGGTCCCACTCTTAAATGTGGCTAGCCATACCCCTTCATGAAGCCACCCCTCTCCCAGAAACAAAAGAGCTCCAGGTGCCGTACCCCCAGGTTTGTTGAGGAGACTTTGAAGAAATCTCGTGATTTATCTATGCTTTGTATAGAATCAGCCAAGCTCTCCCTACAGCAGATGCTCAGTGTGAAGCATAGATAACCTATATATATGTAATGTATATCATGCTCTTGTAGCATTTTAATGGAAGTTACTTCCATTAAACTGGGTAAACTGGGAATAACTGTCCTTTAAAGTGGTTTTAATTATGAAATTGCAGATATTTTATGGGCACGAAAGCCTGCTTTAATAATAGTAATGCAGCAAGTAGTTGTGTCTACAAGACTGAAGATTACAAAGTGGCTGCTTTATTTTTCATCTGCCTGTTTTCCAGTGACATTAAAAAAAATGCAAATGTCACCATAACTGACTCTTTTGTATTTTGCATTGAAATAAAGAATTCAAATATAACCATAATTGTTTCGGGTAAGGTTTGGGCACAATGGGCATTTTGCCACATCTAGTTGTTCCCAAGCTTATGTTGCCTTCTCAGCTGTCTTGACCAAGAGTCTGTCCGGAGCATCGGCATTATGATGAGCTCATTGCATTCCCATGATGATGATTACACTTTTTTCATCTCTAAAAAGTTAGGCAGTTATGTGACCTAACCGTGGATTCCTAGAAACATACCAAAAACACATTCACTTGATCAGTAAGTGCGCAATGCAGTTATCATGCTCCTAAAAGCAGCAGCCATTGTGGGGGGTACATTGCAAATAAAGGGGTGGTAGGTATATGATTTAAGAAAGTAATGCAATTTAAAGATTGTATTTAACACAGAAAGAGAACACAAAACAGTGGCTTATGTTCCGGTTTGTTCGAGAGGCCCTAATACTGTGGAGTGCAGCAGTTTAACCCCTTAGGCACAGGGCTATTTTACTCTACAGGACCAGAGCAATTTTCAGATTTTCATTATGGTTTTTTAACTGTAATTACTTCTCAATTAGTGTACCCACACACATTATATATTCTTTTTTTGGGACATATATGTAAGCATACCTGGGAGCTTATGAGCTCTGTCTGGCTACCTGGAGCCTTCCCTTGGGGGATGCGGCCAGGACTGCCCACTGACATGAGCAGGCGGTGCCACGTTGGCGGGAGGTCCCGGTGAGGTTGGGGGCGGTACTGATGATGTCGGCAGGCGTCCCTCTGACGTTGGGGGCATTCCTGTTGACATTGCGGGAAACACCTCCATTTAAAGGGGAAATGGGCCTGTCAAGACTAACTAATCACCCACCACTCTAACTAAAAAGAATTAATTAAAAAAATAGTAAATCTGGGGCAGGGAACCCCGGAAGCTCTGTTTACTTACTGTTCTGCCTCTTTCCAACTAACAATCATAGTGAGAAGGAAAGAGACAACGGCAACACTTTGTCATCTGGCGTTACCCATGCATGTCATTCACTGTGGAAGGGATGTGCAGAAATGTGAGGGATCAGCTGAAGACTGACTGCTCGGGTCATGGAGTGATCAGCAACAGGCTGCCTCTGTGATCCCAGTGATTGCTGTGACTTTGGAGCGATTTTAACCAATAATGTATCTTGTACGTCATCGGTTTTGAAGGAATTAATGTAGATACCTGGAAATCTTGTAAATGTAAGAATTTAATGGTGATAACTTTTTTTTTTCATTTGCAGCGGACCCGGTGGTCAGAGTGGATGGGAATCCTCACTGCTGTTACTTTAACTTTAGCCCAAAGATCATGTTCACCAAAGTTGTAAAGGCTCAGCTCTGGGTGTACCTGAGGCCAGTGCAGCACACATCCACCGTCTATCTACAGATCCTGCGCCTCAAACCTGTGACGGAGGAAGGGAGTAAACACATCCGCATCCGCTCCTTGAAGATTGACTTACATTCCCGCACAGGTCACTGGCAAAGCATCGACTTCAAACATGTACTGCAGAACTGGTTTAAACAACCACACAACAACTGGGGCATCGAAATCAATGCCTTTGACCCCAACGGAAATGACTTGGCAGTAACCTCGCTGGGTCCAGGAGCAGAGGGGTTGGTACGTACCTGTATCTATGTTTCATAACAGATCCAAATGATTTCATTCAACAAAACAGAAAACTAATCAAGTCCACCTAGTTCACCTACCTTTAATGATTAGAAGATTACAAAAGAAATTACCAAACAAGGAATCCATAGAAATATCACTGAACAGGCAAGCCACTTTTCGTCTATTGCTGCCTGTTAAACCCTAATGAAATATTCTAGGCCAGCTATGTATATAACTGGGTCAACTGTGTGACGTGTTGAGCCCAGTTGGGTGTATAAACTTATTGAACAGTCATCATTTACTGTTATACATCTCACATACTGCAGGGCTGCATTTTACGTGTGCTGTTTAGCAATATGTGAATTGTATATGGAATAATGGTTAAATGTGGCCACCTTGGCATGAATAGGGTGTCTTTTTGCTACAGTTTTGTTGTCATAAATAATATCATAGAAAGCCGTATGTTGTAAATAATGTTATGGACGATGTTATTAGGAACCAGTCAGCAGGAGCATTCCGCAATACGTGTTTTAAATTGCTTCTTTGCCCTAGGACACTTCTGATAATAGTTTTTTCAAGAGGAACTACATGGTACCTGCATTTGTTTCAGCAGTCTTAGAAATGTGTTGCAACTCCTGCTTGGGCTGACAGTAGAATTCTAATTTTAGGTATAATGGGAAATTAAGGTTTATATTTATAAAACACCCCAGCCAAGCCTTTGCTGTGATGTCAGACTTGGAACATATACTGTAATTCTGAATAACAAAAATGGAACGCTGTAAGGAGAGTCACCAGTAGCTGTTGGCAAAGAGATAGAGACACCAAATAACTATACAAAGAAAGTATTCCCCTGCAGGGAAAACGGAAATGGCAAATCCCACCATGCATTTGCAAGTGGGAACGAATGAATTTTATACTTTCAGGACTTCAGTCTTTTTCTATCCTAAATGCACTTATCTGTCTACCTGTGTAGTGTAAGCTATTCATTTAAACATACTTCATTTGGATCTCTCATTCAGTCTGTTTGACTCTGTTCTATTTTGTCTATAGCACCCTTTTATGGAGCTACGCGTGATGGAGAACAACAAGCGATCAAGGCGGAACCTGGGCCTTGACTGTGATGAACACTCCACTGAGTCTCGCTGTTGTCGCTACCCACTTACCGTCGACTTTGAAGCCTTTGGGTGGGACTGGATCATAGCCCCAAAACGTTACAAAGCCAACTATTGTTCTGGACAGTGCGAGTACATGTTCATGCAGAAGTACCCCCATACCCATCTGGTGCAACAAGCAAACCCACGAGGGTCTGCAGGTCCTTGCTGTACCCCAACCAAAATGTCCCCCATCAACATGCTGTACTTTAATGACAAACAACAAATTATTTACGGGAAAATCCCTGGCATGGTTGTAGACAGGTGTGGCTGCTCCTAAGACTTTGGTCCTCTGTCCTCTACTCACTCACCCTCATCTCCTCTCTTTCTATCAAGGGTATCAGCAGACCAAACCTTTGGGACTGGGGATAGTGCAGTCTTATGTCCTCAACCTACATTGCCCTACCCAGGTAAAGGGACTGATTCCTTACTATGTGTCTGATTTCTGCTTTTTACTAAACTTGTCGCAGTAACCAGCGTTACTGAATATGGCATCACGAGAGCTGGGTCTTTCCCATGGGAATGCCGCAAACCTGCTTACAGCTCCAACCTTGATGCCTCATATAGGGCTAGTTATCAGAGACCAACCTATGGGTTAGCTTCAATATATATATATATATAGAGAGAGAGGGCATATTTTTGTGAACATTTTATCTCCCAGTATCATTGCTATGAAATCATGGGGTGAAAACTGAGCCGACAAAAAATAATAATGATCTATTTTACAGTTGTCAGCAGCTTAGAATTTATAATGCGTAATACTCTATAAATGGCCCATATAATATTCTTAAAAACGCAGACATGTTCTCTCAACATACAGCATACATCACATTCCATGTGTGCACTCAATCCCTCTCCCCTCAACCTTTTTTTCTGTTACCTGGCCTACTCTCATTAATTACTGAAAATGCCCTTGTTTACTTAACTCTTGCAGCTCTACCCCTAAAGGAGAGGGAATTCCAGAAGAATGCTGGGAACATCTTCTGGTCCATCTTCATTGTGCTTTGTGCAATACAAGCAAAAACAAAGTATGAATAAAAAAATAACAAAATGGAAGCCCGTCTAAGTTTCAACATATCATGCAATACAATGATTCAACAATTCAAGGAAATCCATTTGGGATACTAAGGGTCAAACAGGAACATTATCCCCAAATACTTAAAATAAACTTGAACTTGCACCATATTCAAAAATACCAAAAATTGTTAAGGCACAGCATATGGTGGTTATGTTCCTAAATGATTACAGTAAGCATGAAATTATTAGACGTGCTAGACAATGATCTGCATGGTATATGAGCTTCTCAGGGATTGGGCTAAATCAGATTCATGTGAGGTCTTGTTGTAGACCTGGTTTGCTTCATAGAGAATGAACATATTGAAAAGGGGTATCACCATTATGTCTGCATCCGTGGTTGCACCCCCATATCTGCCTTTGTTAAATAGAAGCTAAATTCTGATCTTTAGCCGATCTTTCTCATTACATATTCTTAACCATCACCTTCTCAGTATCAATATCAATCCTATAGTGTCATCAGGTGCCCACTTCTTACCACTTTTGTATCACAGGAAAGGGGTGAACAATATATTTTTCACAGTAAAGTTCTACATTTAGAAAATATTTCATTTAAAACTAATCGGAACACAAAGCTTGCACACTGATGGAAAGGATAGAAATAATGAGGTGAGTTACACGATATTCCAGAAAGACTGATGGGGTATCGTGTATAGGCTATTGCAAACAATCCATCCTTGGACCACACAACTTACTTTTAAATTCACAATAAACACAAATATCACGACACAGTTGGACTATTCACATTTTGTTTATTTTATTTACTTGGAAATGGTTATAACAACATGTACCACATTGCTGGCCCTCCACCAGGGTGACGCTGACTCACCACATGATTCTAAGCAGAACATGTTTCTGGGACTGGACACCTTATTTTCTAGTTTCATGATTTCTTCTCTTCTTCGGTGATGAAAGCATGGCTTTAGTGGAATAGGGTCGCTACAGTAAGAGAGTTTGAGGAAAAGTGATATTACTCTTTCTGTTTAATACATCGAGGCTGTAGGGCATTATATCATTGGCTAATTGTTTAGTTGTAGAGAGGTGTTCTATGGGTTTTTCATCAGTTACAGATGCTTTACCTTTTGGTGCCAGAGGATTGAAGAACACAATGTGTATCAACATTAGTCCTGGTGGTAACACTGGAATATGAACATTCCGGGGGTTGCTAAAGAATTACACAAATGTTTCCACTTTGCACCAGAGCTATTTTTTATACACATTCCAATGTTGTGTTCCACATCCCTCTGACAATATCAATGATTAATGTGTTCTTTGGGGATGGGGAGGTGGGTGGGAGGAAAAGGGCTTTTGGTACCATTTGCACTATAGAAGGTCTTTGGACCAGTGAAAGAAGAGATGCCATTTCTGTTCCTGTTTAGTCTCCAACAGGCTCCAGACTTGAAGGGACAGGCTTGTTTAGCCTCAAACCATTCTATTTAGGAGGCACTGCACTGTGAGCTCCCATGCTCACGAGAGCTCTACAGCTTGGACTACTAGAGGTAGTCCCTTCGAAGCTGGAACTGTCCACCTTTTATATTTGTATGTTTACTTGTGTATGCGTGAGTGAAAGTTTTTTTAGGAAAGATTATGTAAGGCTTGGGAGGTGGTGTTAAGTTCTAGGAGGTTGTTATAATAATAATACCCAGTTTAGGGTGTCCATATCTTTATGCCAAGTGCCAGTTATCCCGCCCTATTTCTTTTGCAATGTTTATACTGTTTCATGGGATCTCTTTCACATCCTTGACTTTGTTGTGTGTTGGAACTACCTGCAGGTTCACAATTCAAGCCACAATATATGCTTATTTATGCTGTTGGTACCATCTATTCCTATATAAACATGTGATTGGCGTCAACAATAGATGACTGGACCGATGGATACTCATGATACTCAATGACTTTGAGAACATTTCATCTGTCAACTTAATGAAACATTCCCAATAATTTTGCAGTAGCTTTGTGGAGAACAGACAGATGTCTATCATGAGGATGTTGATCATTGCCTTATGAATGGGTACTTCAACGATGACTGATTTAGTTTAAGTCGAGTTTTCCAGTTTTGTATTAGGTTTGAAGGATGAGTTTTCATAAAATTGCTTTTGTTTTAAACTTTGTATTCCTATAAGGGGAGTTAATGTTTTTAGGCTGTATTTACTCCTTTTGGGGGGATTCACGCAGTGGAGGGCACTTGGTTTTGTGAGATTACTATAGTTGGTTTCAAAGGTGTTTAATTTGATTTTTTTTTCATTAAGAGATGTGTATAAGACAAGCATTGTGAAACAAATACATTTTCCATATGAAATAGCATTAGTAAATTTGATACATATGTACATAATCATCTTACACAGTATATTGTATTGCGTTTTTTTTTCTTTACACGCGCTCCAAAGACCACATTCAGAGCAGGAGGTAACCTCTTCACTAAGCTACGGCTTCCTACTCATCTGTACGTAAAAAGGAGGCACCAAATGCTCCCTTCTCGTCAGACTACTGGATTAACTCTGTACAAAGTAGCTGCCCCTGTATGTTTGCCACTAGCAAGAACACATGAGGAATTACATTTGCAAATTTCATTTTCATTTTTAAAAATTTGATGTGCCCGTCAATTTTTCACAACTATTACATGCACATTTGATTTACAAGTGTTTTTCTCGTAATAGCTATAGTTTCTTACGACATATTGATTGTTAAAATGGGCTATGCTTGCATCTGCATTTTTGTTTTTACTCCTATTTAGGTGGTGTTGGCCAAGCTAGCAGTAGCTTAGATAAGCACCCTAGGCACAACTTTCATTTATAGGAAATGGAGCAGTTAGCAACATCGATGTCGTGCCTCATAAATACAAGTGATATTAGGAACCGAATGTCACAAAAGATCTCAGGTTGAGGATCATATGGGAGAATTAGCAGCTGTCAGATATAAAAAAATGAACCTCCTGGCGAGGTTAGTGCCTCCTCTACGTATGTCAGCTGATTTCATTATTAAGTTATGAACGAGGGCAGTATCCGTAACCGTTCCCATACGGCTATACAGTCACTATAGCATCACATTGACAGTTTCCATACTTTGTATGGATCAAGTGACATTATTGGAGCAGGAAAATTTGGAACAATTAGCTTTTACGTTCTATAACTGCTTCATAGTAATAAGGTCAATTGCTAAATTGGGGTTCCTGCCTAAGAAAATCTTTCAGATTTTTTTTTGTTTTGTTTTCGTTCTTGTTTCGAAGGAGATTGTTTACACCTTAACTATTCCAATAAAAAGCTTTATCGTGGATGTTTTGCGTCAGTTTCTGAAAGGCGTCAAAAATAATGGGTTATAGCAGTTGCAATGAACAAATAACATGCTTTCCAGGCTTTTGATGCTGTGTATAAATTGTGTTAATCTGTAATTTGTTTTAGTGTGTATGTGATATTGTTAATGTTACACATCCAGGCACCACTTCCTCCATTTTTATAGACTTTGTTTTGTACAATAAAAATAATGATATAGCTGAAATTCTTCTCTTTTGGGTGTTTTCTTCTTCTTGAACCTGTTTAAGTATTTTTGTCATATGCGATCCAACCCACAGGTTATTTAGCCGGATTAGATATGAATAAATTCACTTGGACTTGGAATATAGATTCAGTCTCTCAGAGAACATAGGGCCAGATTAACATGGAAAACGGTGATGTCTCTTAGAGAAAATGGGGGAAAGTACTTAAGAATAGATAACAACTTTGTATAAGGTAGATGTACTCCTTAATAGCTTTAGGCTGTAAAACAGGTAAAGTCAATTGGATTCTAAGAATAAACATGGACTCGATAATCTCCAATTGGTCCGGAAAAGGCAGGGTAAACTCAGAATCTTATTAATAAAAATGGGTTCATAGAGATTTTGAAAGGTACGTACGGGTTGATGAGTAGCAAAAATAGGGGGTTGATCCAAAATGGGTTGTAAAATTCACAGTCCAATTTCAGTATAGGCAGGAGGTTCTGATAAGGATTTTCTTATCTTTCGGAGGTCTTGGAACAGATGATTTTAATTCAGGTTTCTCAGGGGCAAAATTCAGGAGTTTGTCAGACTCTCAACACATTAATTGTGCCCTGAGGAACAAGTGAAGTGAGCTTTTATAATGCTGTGAGGTCAGGCCAAAGATTCTTAAGGGAACAGTATTAAACATGTATTTTACTTTGGAGGCTTTTCCATTAGATCATGTTGGATTATGCCATTTTTATTATCTTACATTGAACTTTGCAGTGGCATTATGTTTCATACAGTATAAGCTGCCAGTGAAGATGCTGCTGCCCGGCACTTCCGCCGGGACTTCTATGAAGGAGCACCGGCTTGACATGACCTTCCGGTGCGCCATCATAGAAGCCCCAGCGGAAGTTCCGGGCAGAAGTGGAGGTTGTCTGCACGCAGCGCTGCAGGGGACCTGGATCCTCCTCTCTGGCAGTCGGTGAACATCTGCACAATCCACGTGGACACAGGCTGCCCCCACTAGACACCAGGGAGTCTGAAAAGGTGAGTATAAGGCTTATCTGGGAGGCAGAGTGGCATATCAGGGAGGCAGAGTGGCATATAACGGGGTATAAGGCATATCTGGGTGGCGGAGTGGCAAATAACAGGGTATAAGGCATATCTCGTATATAGTTTTTATTAAATATGAAAAAATTGTTTAAATGTGAATTAATATTTACTAGTATACCTTTTTCTATTGGGTAGTCTTATATTCTTTTACTTTTTTTCCTTAATTAATATTCAAATTTTGAGGGGGTCGTCTTATAATTCATATCGAGCAAATACGGCATATCATATGCAGTACCACACTACTTAAGTGCCTTTAATTTGGAAATTCATCCATAGATCATATGTTACATATTTTTTCTCATTCATAGCCAAAATATGCATTATCCATAGAAAAAAATGATTTAACCTTATCAAGACAACTGTGACCCTTTAGACAAATCCATCATATTGTGACATACACATTAAGCATTACGTAAGCCAAGCTTTTGTTATGATGGACCATCCTTCAAAATGACAATGAACCAACCTATTTCTCTTCAATTTCATTTACATTTGAAGCTCCAAACAAATTGCCTTTTGTTGCAAATTATACATAATTTTAGACAATATTTGATCAATTGCAATGTTATCTAGGCCTGCAGAGAATAACAAACCCTTAAAATAAATGGACAACCATAATTGTAATCTACAATATTCCAATATTATTGCCTAAGTATTCAGTTGACATGAGAATCAGGGCTTATGGAAATATAACAAATTAATTGCAAAAACATTGGCAAATAATATATATAAGGGGTGAAATAATCACCATATGTAATCTTTAGATACATTATGTCCCTATATATATATATATATATATATATATATATATATATATTATATATATTTATTGCAAGGTACTGAAGAATCTATAGTGCTATGTAAATAAATTTTATGCGTTAGTTAGTAATATTTGTATTAGGAAGATAATCAGTTTACTCAACTTTGTATACTAACAGGAAAAAAACTGCATATTTGTAACTTGGTCTTGTGTGGGCTTTAAAGAATAATGACGACTACGACATGAGATGTAGGCAGAGGTGATGACATGGGAAGGCCTATGAAGCGAAATTCTAAGTTTGTTGTAGAAATCTCAGACCCTGGGTCTAAATGCCAGAATCTATAGGTTATTAAAAAAAACCTATTGAATGACAAAGGCAAACACACCAGGAGAATGAAGAGAAACTAGAAAAAAGGGTGGAATGTGAAATGACAAAAAAACAACCAGGAAATTGAGGAACAAAGCCCAAGATAATCGCATCAATTGGTCAACTCAGTAAACAGATAATGCCTTGACTTTACTGTACATTATGAACATCTAAACCCAGCGAGTTTCTGCTGCAGGAAGAACTTGGCTAGCAATTTATAATACATAGTTAAATTAGTGAGAGCTCTTTATCTATCAAATTACACATTATACAGGGTCAGTGCAGACCTTAGGGCTGGAGAAATTTGAATGTCTTTTCATGGTCATTAACGAATAGTGAAGCGACGAAGTTTAAATGACAACTCTCTATTTAGTGAATAAACCCCATTGAGAGCGCAAATGAGAAACAAAGAGATACATGAATGGTGTCAAGAAAAAAAGGACCATCCTCTTAGCTATACAGTTTTCAAGAACAATTTGTTTATTTGTTTTTCTCCATGCTATTCGCCAATGATTTAACAAGCTCTTCCTTTTGTTCTGGTCACGTAGAGGGTCTGGCTTGTGAGTCCCCTGATACAGGGGCACAACTGTGACCCAAATACAGAAATGATAATGGGACAGATAATAAATTCATAATAATCACAACAGAGTGAGGGTAAAAAGGGAGGGGGTTGTAAATTAGGGAATAGAAGGAACCATTTATTCAAACTGTCGCTCCCTTCTTCCCCCATAATCTCCTGCTGGGCCACCCACAGCTGTCCGGGGAGGGACCCTAAGCCAACTATGACATCATATGACCCGTTGTTACTGCACCAACGGAATCAAGAAAGCAAATTGTCCTCGTGTGACGTCCATGGGAAATAGAGATGCATAGATTTGCCATCCGGGCTCAGAGTGTACTTTTGTAATACCCAGTCATCAGGTGATCATGAAACAAATAATTGTAAGGCAGACTACATCTTGGATAAACAAATGTCTGTGCCAAGCATTTAATGCTGCTTTTGGGCATGTGAAAGAGAGGGCATCCATTTATTATAGTCTATGTAACTGGTAGATTCAGATATCTAAAGTAATCTGCAATGTAGCTGACTCATGCAGAACAGCTATCTTCATTAAATGATCTTGTGCTACCCTCTTCACTTTTCCCCATTCCCCTTTTGGCATTGTAGGAGTTCAAAGCTTGTTTAATGGGCTTGGAAGGAAAATATTTGTACTCCTGGTTTTCTTGTTTAAATATTTTAAGCGTTTTCACATTTCAAAGTAGCAAACACTGTTGCATTTGTCACAAACATCCATAAGTAGTACAAGGAAACCCATCTGGCTTGGCCTCAAATGGTAAACATTTTTAATGGCTCACCAATGGCCATCATTAACCAAATCCTGCAAACTTTCAGGAAGGGAAAGATCTCAGTGGGGGAGGTTGTCCTCCCTCAATAGCAATGGTGTATATTTTGCATAGGGTCACTAAGGATGTTTTGCTCCCCATCTAAAAGTTTTACGGTACATCTGTCCAGTTGAAGGAATATAGGAGAGTTTGCCCATCTTCTCCTATCTTTATCCCTCTAGCAAGGGGCCAAACAATTCATTGTAATAACGATATCCCCTAGATGGAAAAACAGGCATATTAGTACTTTGTACATAAATACTTCACAAAACTAGTGATTGTAGTCAGTTTCTACCAAGCGGCTTCAGTTACACAACCATTATACATCAGTTTTGAAAAAAGAGAATAACAGAAAGAAATTAGGTTTGATCATAATGCACTGATAGTCGAGGACCGTGGCTCCCAGATCTCTCAGTACCTCTCCATTTTGTCATTAATTATGGCAGAGATTTTTTTCCATGAAGAACATGTTTCAGATTTTAGTCAGGATTTCACTCTGGGATGGTAAGATGCCCCTCTAATGTTTTGCTATTGCTTTGTGTTTTAGCTTTGCTTTATGCGGTGTATTAGGCGTTGTAGAATTTAGTCAGAATTTGAAAGTCTAGGTGCAGTAAGGCCTTTTCAGATGAAGAAGTCCCTTTCATTCCCAAAGCTATCTATGCCAGGGGAAAGGTATGGTTCCAAATCAAGGTGAGTTCACTGCATGTCCACCATACATCTAAATAATCGGCTTGGTTTCCACAACCATGTAAAAAAGTTTGCTCCATCTTGATGGGTCTGGATACCAGCACATTTTTGTATGGCCACTCCTGAAGGTTGGTAAATGTTGTAAGGGAGTGAATATTTCTGAGAGAGTTTACCATAATTCATCAAGAGATCATTTTCCTCAGCTAGTTTTACATTTTGCGACCTCTGGTGACTGCTTGTCGTTAACACGAGTATACAATTGTGTACTGAGTTCAGTTTTACATCTACTCAGTAGATATGGTTTTTTTTAAAATTTGGGTTAGTACCAGGCTACCGAACCTGGATGCCATTGAGTCTACATAGTTTCTTATCTGTAGGTATCAGAATGTTTCAGAATGGGGGATTTGATGGGTTTCTCTAAATTGTTCAAAGGAGCATATTTTGTTATGACAGAAGAGCTTCCCTTTAGCAGTTAAACCTGCACTAAACTGTGAGGGTTGTAATCCCGCAGAAAAATATTTATTAAGAAGAATCAGGATGAGCTGGGAACCTTGTGCTGTGAGGGCCAAGGTATATTTAAATATATTCCACATCTTTTAGGATATATGTATGGTGCAGTGTGGATTATGGCTCTAAGGGGACCCCAGGAGCAGCTGTAGTAGGCAAGAGCATTCATAATATCGCTCAATTTTAATCCAAAGGTAATGTACCCTTTGGGTAAGAACAAGCACGCTTGTGTTAATCAAGCTTAGAGATATTAAGACCATACGTTAGGACCAGCAAGTCCACACCTCATCTTCCGAAGAAACAGGGTCTCTTTTTTTAATTCTTGGCTTTTTTATTGTTCCATATGAATCTAGACACTGTAAATCCTACACTTCAGAAGGCCGGAGCTGAATTGGTAGTATCCTGAATAGATATAATATCCAAGCCACTATATTCATTTTAACTGCGTAAATTCTGCTGAGCCAGGAAATATATGTAAACTATTCCATTTAGTTAGGTCCACCTTGGCGGCATGAATCAGACCTGGATAGTTTGTATTGTATAATCCGACATAGCTTGCCATCAGGTTTACCCCTAAATATTTGATAAATTTAAGTCTCCAGTTAAATGATTATTGCTGTCGCATGTTCTGAACTACTCGGGATTCAAGGTTAGTGCTCAGGGTTTCATATTGTGAGTAGGAAGTTGTCAGCAAATAGTCGTGAGTAATGTTCGTTTTTTTCGACTTTAACGGCTCTAATGTCCTTGTTATTAGTCATTGTGATAATTAGCGGTTCTAAGCACAGCACAAAAAGTAAGGAATAAAAGAGGCAGCCCTTCACAGTCCCGCTAAGAAAAAGGATTCTCACTGATTCATATCCCATGAATGGAATATGTCTGTATATCTCGCAAAACTGCCCCACTACTCCAAATATGCCCATAACACATCACATGTAGTTCCAGTCAACCTGGTCCAAGGCCTTTTCTGCATCTAAAAGAGCTGGAGTATCTGTTTCCTTGGTGACTACGACCAGGTTGACTGTCCTGCTTTTGTAGTCTGTTGGAGAACATCTCTGCTATATCAAGATGGTCCCTTGATGATGATTTTTAAGTTGATCTCTTAGTCTCAGAGCTAGAATAGAATATGGTTTATTAGCCTTCACAAAAAGCCTTATTCAGATTGATTTATATCTTGTGAGAAAGTTTATTTCCACTTAAAATGTAATGATCTTTCAGGGTTGCCCAAGGAGGGCAGCTACTTATGGCATGGTCAGCCATGTTCTGCAGTCCTGGATATCCATCCACTAACATACTCAACATGTGGAGCACAGAGAGTTTAGTACACATTTTCAAGTGTCTCTCAAGCAATTACACCATCAGTAATTGTGGTGGTAATAGGTGCTTCTTCTCCCTGGTCCTTGGGGGCATCAGAAAAACAAGATGGCACATAAACACCTATTTAACTGTCTATCTTGAATAGTAAGGTTGTTTTCAGAATGCCTCTCTGTTTATTTAAATCCCATTGACAT
Organism: Spea multiplicata; assembly: GCA_009364415.1. Taxonomy (NCBI): domain Eukaryota; kingdom Metazoa; phylum Chordata; class Amphibia; order Anura; family Pelobatidae; genus Spea; species Spea multiplicata. Next base: position 39,236,358 of record VKOC01000002.1, on the reverse strand, counting down.
TGAGAGAAAATGAAGAAAACAGATTTCACCATTCTTAAATGAAGAAAACTATACTTGTTTTTCCTTCATATCAAAAAATGCAAAGCATATGATAAAAGCAACCTTGCAGCTATGGATAACATAAAGGCCACAGGAGATCCTGCTAATGTTAATGAGCTTTCAGAATAAAACCCCTGTCCTTGGTGCTAACTTCAAGGTGAGCCTTGAATGTTCCACCACACCACCGCTGTCTGTACTGTTTTCCCAAGATAGAAAGAGACAGAAACAAACAGGAGAAAAAATGGTCTTTAATTATTGATATATCCCAGATGGAAGAAGGGTGATACATATGACCACTCTCTAGCAAAAAATGTTACAACCGTTACAAGATGCCGTTGCCAGCGCATGTCATGTGAAGATACTTAACCTATTCTCAGAGCATTGGGATCCTAAAGGTTAACCCAAGTATGCCATGTGTTCAGTGGGGCAACACCAGTTTTATTGATATTTAAGTGAAAAGAGATAAACATGATTGAGGGTCATTTGAAATGTGCTTATTGAACTCCTTGCAGTCCTGCACTTAAATGTGCGTTAATAGAATTAAATTTCAACCAAAACAAGAGATTCATTTACTGTGGAATTTTGTTTTTCTTGGACTCTTAGACACTTACTGACAGCTGGTCAGTTGAATATATCCAGTGAGAATCAAAAATTTACACTCAAGCTACGGAAATGATGAAACATAATGGAAATCCAGGACACAAGACTGATTAAGTGAGAAGATTTTGTCCTTGTGTATATATATATATATACTGATTATTGGGTTTATCTTTAACAGAAATAAAACATCAAGCACACAGGCATGCCATCTCCATACACCACCATCGGCAGTAGAAACTTAGTCATACTGAAGAGCTCAGTGACTAAACCTGGCACTGTCGTAGGATGCCAAGCTTTTCACAAGTCAGTTTATTAAATTTCTGCCCTGCCAGATTCGCCGGTGTCCACATTAAGTGCTATATTTGTGAAGTGGAAGTGCATAGGTGTAACAACAGCTCAACCTCAAAAAAGTAGACCACACAAACTCACAGAGTGCGACTGCTGAGTGCCGAAAATTGCCTGTTCCTTGTAGCATCACCACTACAGATTTCAAAACTGCCTCTGGGAAAAAAAATCAGCACAAGCTCTAAATGGGTTTCCATGGCCAAGCAGCTGCACACAAGCCAAATGTCACTATGCTTAATGCCAAGCATCGGCTGGAGTGGTGTAAAGCACACTCCCACTGGACTTTGGAGCAGCAGAGATGTGTTGTCTGGGGAGATGAACCACACTTCACTAGCTTGAAGTCGGATGGTTCAATCTCTTTTTTGGCAGATGCCAGGAGAACACTGGCTACTGGAATGCATAGTGCCTACTGTAAAGTTTGGTGTAGGAGGGATAATGGTCTGGGCTAGGATTTGGGCCCCTTACTTCCAGTGATGGTTAATGTTATTGCTATAGCATACAAATACATTTTAGGCAATTGTTTGTTTCCAGATGGGGGAAAGTCCTTTCCTGTTTCAGCATGACTGCTCCCTGTTCCAGCAAGGTCCATAAAGTCATGGTTTGATGAGATTGGTGTGGCAGAACTCTGCAGTGGCCTGCAGAGAACCCTGACCTTAACTCCACTGAACACCTCTTGGATGAATTGTGAATTGTAATGTGCTCTTGCGACAAAAAAAAACAAAACAAAAAAAGACAATCACAAAATCTACAAGTTTGAGTTTAGATACAGTTACAGACTCTCTTGCAAAGATCCTCATCAATGAACAATGTAAATCTTGTTTAGCCTGTTGGGCTGAAATACGTAAGATGCGGATTCCCTTGGGTTCCTTTTGGATATGTGAAGATTCATAATGTCTGATACTTTATTTGATAGACTCCTGTGGGCATAGTTTGTACTTTTGACTTGGAGAGTGCACTGCTTGTCTGCTCATCAATAGGTTTGATATCAGTGAACTAAAAATGTGTTTGTTGGTGCATTGGAGGAACATATTTGGTTTTGTTGGTGATATCTAGATTGCTGGACCTCACTATTTTGTTGTAATGGTAGTAGGTAGTAGGCGGTGCAATTTGAATCATTTTGGTTTAATGGCATACAAGAGATTTGTTTACTGTGCAACTATTTTATAGATATAGTCAATGTCTAGAATAGTTTCACTTCTCAGCTGGTGAAATAATGGAACTGTAATTGGACATGGCATTATAGGTAGTTCAAGGGCTTTAAAAATAGGGTTTCCAGCAAAGGATACTCAATCATCAACTACTTGAGCTTCTCTGTATCTATGGTTTTGTTTTCTACTTAGATTTTTGTTCAACTAACAAATATTCATTGTGAGCCCTATAACCACCAGGGGGTAAGACTAGGTGAAAACCAGCTTGCTCCCCTGCTGCTTTACAACGAATGAACCTGAAGACCTTTTAATCCTTCTCAACATGCAGGTGCCTCCAGCATTGAAGAGAGTCATGCACCCAAATTAGGAATATCACCTGTAACCCAGTTCAAGATGTGCCCCTTAACCTCAAAACCTCTTGGGGCTTTGATAGGAACTTTAATTTGCTTTTGGCTGAAATTTTAGGGAAGAGGTTAAAGATGTTATAAAATCCTGCATCTGCAACAAAGTAGGGATGTGAATACCATTAATTGGCATGAGTTCCACAAACTAAAATGCATCACTTTTATGTGTGTAGTACATACATACACATCATAAAGGGATAGAAGTGTTCCCAAATCTAATCTATCTATATCTGAGAAGAAATGTAAATGCTCATTTCTGTATATGTTCTATTTTCTCCACGTAACTATTTCAGAAAAAAATGTTTTATTTGTTCCTTTGTCCCTTGTTTTGTTACTTATTTATTATGCCCAGTGATTTTGTTTTGCTTCAAATGTTGGGAGTAACAGATTTGCTTCAATTAATCTTGGCATATGAGGACAAGACAAAGGAAGTTTCCCCCAATGGGGGGGAACCCTGTTCAACCACATAATAAGAATGACATAACACCTGCCACTGAGGAAGTGCAACTCCTGACGTCACACACGCCACTGGACACTCCTCTATACTGAGGGATGAAATCCATGTGTTCAGAATAAAATGTAAATGGTGAATGACGGAACATCTTGTACTTGTATGAGTAGAGGCTTCAGAACTTCTCAACAACTTCTTGATGTACTGCAACAAAAGACAAAATAATGTGATTTCAAATGCCAACACAAAATGTATTGATCACATTGAATCCTATCGTTAGTGTAATAGCTTAGCTCAAAAACCATTCACATTTGAAAGATCTCACTGAGAGCCATTTTTGGTACCAAAGTGCGTTATTCGTATCCAGATCGTTTGGAAAAAGAGCCCCACATCTGTCTTTGGGCAACCCATGCAACTTTACTAGCTGCTCGTAAAGCTATTCTGATGAAGTGATTAAAATCCGCCTCTCCATCACTCGAACAATTGGATGAGATTCTTTTCACATTGATGTCCATAGAGGAAGATGGCTCCATGCTGGATAAGGTAGTCAGAACTGAGCATTTCTATAGAAATTGAAGGCCATAAATCACAAATTTTCCGTCTTCTCATAATGAAGGAACCGGACCTTTCAAAGACATTAATTGTTTTTATGACAATACTGAGATAAGAGCAGCCAGAGACCATTTGATTTACCAAGGAAGTTGCAGAATTTGAGATTGATTCATGTGTGATTGAGATATATTGCTTTGTCATTTCTTGCATTACCTTGTAATGGACCAACAAGGGAGCCCTTTAAAGATTAAATGTGTGTAGAGCTTTTCACACCCGATTGTGTTTTTGTTTGTTTGCAGTATACAGATGAAGAAAAAGCACTCTCCTCATTCTAATAATAATAACAATAATAATATATACATGAAAAGAAGAAGAAGGCACTTTAAAAATTCTGTACACCATCTCGGCTCTGTGTTCACCCCAGGGATAATAAGGCTATTTTATCCTTATGTGAGAGAAGTCCATAACGGCTATTTTCCTTACATTTAACTATTCAGAATGTGTATATAGGTATAAGTGGAGATGGCTATACATTTGTCTGTGGCATTTCTTTAATTTTCTCTCCTAGTATGAAGCAGGACTTCTTAAGATAAAAAAAACATACTGTTTGTGTTAATATGATATATGAATATATATATATATATATAAGAAGTATTAAAGGGAGCTGATTCAAGAAGTGTGAAATAATAATACAAATCCTCTAAAATGGGAGATTATGCATGTATACATGTTTAGTGAGTTTCTAATGCTTATGTTAAGCTTTTTTCTTTGAGTAGGCACTAGAGGTAGCTGAGCCATGTTGGAATAGACTGCAGGAACCGAAATCCTGAGGAGAAGATGAGACTAAGACTGCCTGGACCTGGCTGCTACTCCTCTAGTCTTCCCAAGTCAAGGCTGAATAATGCCAATACCAGTGCCAACTGAACCATTATTTAGTTTTACAATATAAAGATTAGAAAGGCAAGAGACTGGGATGTTAAATACACAAACATTGGAGTTTGTCCACTAAAAGGAGAGTTAGAAGGAGCGTTATGGCTTGTACTCTCTCATTTCACTATTGTGAAGGGCCAACAGATAGAAGGGCTGAGCTGGTTTTGTATAATGCATAACTCAATGGGCAATTTAGCTATACATTATACCGGACCTGCCAAGTTCTTTCTACATGAGAAGCTCATTAAGGTTGGGCCCTTATAATGTATAGTGAAGCTGCTAAAACCCAACTCTCCTGCAGACTTCCCTACCAATTCTCCTTTTAGTGAATAGACTCCTTGGCCTAGCAGTGGAGTTCCCTGTAATGGATAGAATTACACAACTGTATTCCTCCTTTGAAAAAGCAGGCTTGCATTTGATGGGTCAACCTATACCAGGTGCCAGGTGGCTCATACTTTTTAAAATAAAAAATGTGAAGCTGCATTTTTTGAACCAATGTTTATCTAAAGACCTGGTTTTTTGGTCTTTATTCTTCGTTCTATTTCTCAGTAAATATATAAAAATTAAAGCAGAAAGGTCTAGTTGTAAACCATTCAGATTCAGATGTTGGCGTGAAAAGTGTTCAACTCACCTGAGCGAAATTAGCTTTAAAAACATGCTTCCTTCAGCTATAAGGCTAAATGAGTGACTGAATGAGCAGTGAATGAGTTACTCGGCCTCTATAGACCTTGCACACAGCGGTTGAATTATACAGTGCAGCTATCCTCTTTGTCTTCTCAGGATCCATGCTTACAGTAAGATGGACATGTATAGGTTCTGAAAGGCATTGTATGAAATTAAAATTGTGAGGCTCTTATTGAAAGGAAATAAAGCACCCAAGCTACCTCCCTCTACTGTGAATGATAAAGTGCCAAGAGGTTGAGAGAGAAAAAGAGTAGAAATGTGAAATGAAGAGAGTGAGCGAGACCGCATTGGCGAGAGAAGGGGGGGTGTGGAGGACTGCAAATTTGCTGAGCATGTGTGGGTATTTCTTTGTGACACAAGGCACACACGCCCCCTTCTCTCACATTGTGTCGCTGCCTATTCTCTGGGCTTCTTGTCTTGTTCTCTCTCTCTCCTGGCTCTCTGACCCTATGCCGGCCCTTTGCATTGCGTCCCCAAGAAGTCAAGTCATGCCAAATTTGTGCTCTCGGCAGTGGAACCAACTCTCACACACCGCAGGGCACAGCTTGCCTTTTCTCCCTGGCCCTTTCCCACACTTTCCTATGCTCTTTGTCAGCCCTTAGAGTTTTTTTTCTGCTCCTATTCAGCCCAAATTAGTCACGAATGGCCCCAGCCTGGAGACAAAAATAAATTAGGTGGAATTTTTTTCCCCTCTAAATCCCGTGTACACTCGTTACCATTACGTACCCTTGCTTCACCTCCCCCTTTGCCCCCATGGTGAAGGATGGCTGTGCTTAACCCCTGAATCATGCAAGACTGTACTTATGGTAATGGCAAATAGCAAGTCCTGGAGATGACCTCAGATGACCTTGAAAGAAGTCCCTTTCTCCATGTGTCACAGGTGCATACATGGAATCATCACTGCCTCCACATCTGTTAGTATTCAATAAAATAATATTTCATACTAAAAAAAAACATTAACTTTAAAATCACAAACCAATAATCCTGCATTCAACCCTTCTTTTTGTAATCTGAAAATTGCAGATAATATTAACAGATAATATTAACTATTAAATATTAATATTTTTTAACCCGGCTGTTCAGTACCTGTAAGAGGTTGGTACCAATTATTTTTTTAAACAATTTCCATGTTTAGCATCAGCGTGGATTCTTGCTGGCAGATTTTTCATTGTTTCATTGTTTAAATACGAACAATACTCCATTCTTATTCGGGAACAAAAGCCCAGGAAAACAAACAGCACTCATAGATCTGACTTCAGCTAAATACATCACCATGACTTTATATGATTTTTGGTGTTGTTGCCTCTTCCTCAAACCTATTTTTTGTTACATGGTTATTTTGCAATTTTCTATTTTTTACCCTTTTTGCTGTAATTATGAAACATTATAACAAATCCTAATTAGCTGTATGGTATATATCGTTACCACTAAAAATAATTATAATTAGTTCAAGTAGCTACCACGTTCTATTAACAAGAGCTATTTAATGGAATTAAGTGTGTTAAATTGAATATCATATGCACCTATTTTAATTGGGAGATAGGCGGATGTACCTGAGCACAATATATGTCATGCTCAATCACTAAATGGACATCTTTCTTCTAGGGACATATTCACTAAAGCAGATGTTTGCCAGAGACTTGAGGTTTCAACTTAAAGCTTATTGATGCATTTAAGAAATTCAGTAATTTAATAACACTGTAGTAGTGGACTAATCAAGCTCATTGGGGTTGGCCTTGAGTGAAAACAGAACAACACAACTTCTAACTTTATCAAATAAATATTTTTAAAAATACCTGTTTGGATATACATTTTACCAGATGTATATCCAAAGTATTATCTGACCTTTTACATTTAGGCAAAAATGTATTTTACTCTCTAAAGGAACAGTCCAGCATAATTGGGGGGATTCTGCAGAATGCCTCTTATGCCCACCCATCCTGTGAATTTGTCAATACATTTTCTGCCACATGATATACTGATGGGGAGCTGGGCAAGCATTCCAAAAGGGTTTATTGAGACCACACGAACATTTGTGCAGAAAGCAGACATTTTGCATAAAACATCCACTGCAGCTGTAGAGCTGCAGCTTCCCCTAAAGGTAATTTTACAGAATAACATATTACAGAACTTAAAATGTACTTTAATAATTGTTCTTTGTGGAAGATGATGTGGAAGTGTCCATTGGAGTGAATAGACCTTAACAGATCTGTAATTTTATTCTTTCCTCTAAAGATAAAAACCACCGAGACATTACCAAACTTTTTTGTTTCACTGTTCCCAACGTAATTGAAATACTCGTTTCTGGGAAGGGTTTGTGCATTCGCCAGTACTAGTAATGAAGTTTGTAATGTTGTATTAAGTAGGTGAAATCTTCTTTTGAGTTAGGAAACTTCCATCCACCAATGAACGGAGCAACATGTTGGACAATTAATGTGTAAAAGGTTCCCTTGAGAGAATATTTCCACTTTATATTGGCCAAAATGGTCCAAATATAGTTAAGCATCTCGCATGTGTAGAAGGTAGAAGTGAGATGGATTCGATTTCTTCAAAGTAGCATCATATGTTACAGGATGCTACTAGATTTCAAAAAGTCACATTTTCAGCCTCTGTATAGGTAATGTTGGAAAGCCAGAATCTCTACATGTGTCTGTGTTTCAATTAATCGCAATTATGTACGACGCCTCATTGTACAAACGATGAAATCTGAAAAGCCTAGGATTTTTAATTTGTTTTGGCCCTTATAGGGCAAATATTACAAGTTGCGCAGCACATTTTTCAAACTATTTTTTAAAAAATAATTGGCATGGAGGGACATAGGGGAGCTGCTAGAGGGGCTACTGGGGCTGAAGCCCCAAATCTCACCTTCATAACCCTGAATGTAGACTCTGGGACTAAAGCATACAAGAAGATGAAAAAGATGTTAGAGAAGAAGCCAAGCTGCGAGACATGGAAGCGGAATTGGTTGGTGGAGAAGGTAGGGAGACATTCAGAGAGTGTGAGAGAGAGTAAATATAAATGAAAGACTCTATGCAACTTATAGAAATCTGAATGAAGTTTAGCATAAAGATACGTTTGGGGTGATATTTCCTCACCAAAAGTCCTCAGCCATGAACAGTTCCATAAACTGCCATGGGCTAAAATCAGAGACATCAGGATGAATGTCGGAGTTGGCAGTGAAAGGGGGAACATCTGGAAAAAGCCAAGTTGCACGGACCCACTGCATAGAAGGATTAGGGTCACTACTAGAAGCATTCTCTGTTTATATGAGATCTGAACCATGAAAAATTATTAACTTTTCAATTCACTATTCGAATTATTATTCCTGAGCTATACCTGCATTACCAACCATTTAAAAGATCCTTGACATATTGGATGGGAATCCAAATGAAAAGAAAATATTCTCGTGGTAATTCAGCTAAGAAAAAGGAGATACGTTTTCTACGACTTCAAAAGTAGTCATGATAATCCTTGCATCAACCACTGTGCGCATTTAAATGTGCACTGATGTCAGGTGGAATCTAGTCCAATCTAGAAGCCTGTAATCGCAACCGCCATACAGAGCACATTCCAGAATCCAGCATCACTTACTGGAAAGGATGGCTCTAGAATTGCAATAGATGGCATTTTGATGTACGTTGTTGGCTGAAGATATCATTCAAAATGCTTTTTTTTTTTTTTTAACTGGCGGTATGATTTGTATATTTACAGGAAATTACATAAGGATACCACAAGCTTCTCCTAAAGTAATTTTTATACCCCTACTCCTCCTGCTGCCCATCTTCTGAAGGCTGTCCCAGAAATGAAATTATCAACAATTCAAGCTAAATGTGATTTTTTTTTTTAACCCAGAACACCTTCCCAGAAGGGCACTTCTGACCATGGATTTTCACAACACTGTGTTGACGAGTACAGCAACCACAATGCAAAGGCTTTTGCAAGCAAATTAATTGCAACCTAGACTCACCTGTCAATGACCCAACAGCAAAACAAGCAGTTTAGAAAAAAGTACTGCCGTCACCCAAGTTATGCATTCCTTTTGTGATAATTAGAACTGGGTAAAATATTTAAAAATATTTGTTCAGTGTTTTTTCACCGTAACTCCTGAGCTTTAGGGAGCATAAACACAGAAATATGATGTTTCAACACAAGGGGTAAGATAAATGGCTGCTGGAACCATTTTTTCCATGCAAGAGTTCACCTTGGGCAGAAAGTGTTACTTTCCATGACGTTTTTTTTGATGTGTATATTTTTTGCAAAGTTCTAATAAATTACGGGTGAAGTGAATAACAGGGATAATCTTGTTATCATGACATTTGTCAGCGGGTGGGATATATTAGGCAGCAACTGAACTTTTCGTCCAGAACGTTGATGCGTCAGAAGCAGGAAAAATGGGCAAGTTCACTGATGCACGGGTGGGGTTGAAAGCTGGCCCGTTTGGTCAAATCCAATAGATGAGTTGCTGTAGCTAAAATTCCTGAAAAAGGTAAATGCCGGTTCTGATAGAAAGGTGTCAGAACACACAGTGCATCACGGTTTGCGGTGTATGGGGCTGCGTAGCCGCAGATCAGTCAGGGTGCCCATGCTGACCCCTGTCCACTGCTGAAGAGCGCCTACAATGGCTATTTGGGCTTAAGAACTGGACCACGGAGCAATGGCAGAATGTGGTCTGGTCTGAAGAATTACGTTTTCTTTCACATCACGTGGATGGCCAGGTGTGTTGCATAAGTTGAGAACACATGAATGAGGGTACACAATAACTTGATCACTGCATAGGAGAAAATTCACTAAAAGTCAAGTCAACTTAGGAATTGATTAGACGTTTGATGGGCTAAAGCCTACCTTTCTTCCAGAGAAGCTTTGCCTGGTTCTCTTCCCACTGCCAAAGACTATTGACATTTTCAAAGTTTGAAATCACTTGGGACTGAAAACAACTCTTAGGAGCCAGGAGACAGTTTTCCAAGTAAATGGGGATTTTGGGGAGCGCCATACAGCATCGGTACAGCATGTTTGGTATAGTTTGTACAAGGGACGTTCAAAAAGTTTCTGCATCTTTATAGTTTTGTTGGAAACTGAAGGCGGTAGGAGTAGGAATCGGTCGCATCTTAGCGGGTCATGTGACTAGTTCTGCCTGGCAAGCCAGCTGCCCTTGCAATTTAGTATAAGAGTTTCATCCTGGGGTGAAGATGGCTGCGAAACTCATAAAATGCACCAAAGAGGAACAGCGTTCCGTCATACGCTTTTTGCGGGCAGAAAGTGTGCCAGGAGCACAAACTCATTCGCATGTGTGCTCAGTTGAAGAGGTTGCAGGAAAGCTGAATGTGAGTGTTGGATCTGCCTATGCAGCTGACAGAGGAGCATAAGCGCATAGACATTCGTTCAACACATTGCCCGTTACCGTGAAGGTGATTTTCTGCAGAAGAAAATCACTGGTGATGAAATGTGGGTTTACCATTATGAGCCCGAAAGCAAGAGGCAGTGTATGCAGTGGAAGTATACATGATGATGATGTGAAAGCAGTGGTATATCTGTGGCTACGCGTTGCTGATGGCATTAAAGTTGGTACGACAAACAGAAGGAAGGTGACTATGTAGAAAAGTGACGCAATTTGTTTTGAAAGTGTGGAAACTTTTTGAACGCCCCTCGTAATTTTTCAATGTTGTTTGTGTTTACCTTAAATTTAAGGGGAAAAAAATCTTACGTTATGTAGGCGTTTAGTATTTTTTATTTTGCCAGTGATCCTAAACCTAATACCACTAATTATACTGTTGGCATTACTTTATGCAAGACAAATTCAAATCTGAAAAATATTGATAATTAACAGTTGTCTAATCTAAGTAAAGGCTATGGGCTCCTCCAAATAAAAAGGTTTTTATAGTCTTCCAAGAAAAAAAAAAGTTTCATTTACATGTTGCTCTAGCCCAGTCAGTAGGGGGGGGGGGGAATCATACCCTACAGTTACAATGCAGCAAATTTAGTCAAAATATACACTGGGGGGTACATGTCATTTTATCCCAAAGTCAGAACTCTAAAAAATCTGTACTATACTTGTGTGCAGATGACATGAATATGTATTGTTTATCAAAAGTGTTTACACACAATGGCATTGTAACAGAGCAAATCATTATCTGAGTTATCCGAGTAGACAAAATATTAGCAACCGTGCCATGTATAGTTGTCACGTAAAGAGCAGTTTGAACGCATATTTGTCTTCTCAACATGGCAAGCAATAGTTATGAGAAGACTCTTTCCTCTTGTGTAACATACCCATACTTCTAGATCATAAGGTCATACCTCTTTCTGAAAATCAAATTATTGTTATGTCTTGTTATGCCCTGGGTACCCATTGTACAGCTCTATATAAAACAAACAAGTCAAATGATCGAGACATTTTGTTTATTTTTTTTCTTTTCCCAACTTTTCTTAAAAGTATTAAAAACCAAAAAGATGATGTTTTCACACAACACAATACTTTGAACTAGGCAAACAAAAAACAGAACATGAGTAAGATGGCATTGAGACAGAACAAGCGTGGATGCATCAAGCTATGCCAAAGCGTTCGGCTCTTTTCCTCTTCTTAGCCTGGAGAAGGAGAGAAAATGCCAGACAGAAGAAAACCGTGAATTTAAGATACTATATCACTATATAATATTGAGATACTATATATACTGTGAGATATTTAAGATATCGTGCCAGGGAAAGCAACACTTTACATATATATATAAAAATAGTGAAGGAGATGTTGGGTAACGGATTGAGCAGCCGTTTACTATAATGCACTTTACACATAATGAATGAAAGGTGTGGATCATATGTTAGGAACCTTCTTTAGGGTTTAATAAACCTTGTTGGCATGTTGTATTTATTCTTTGCCGTGCAGTCCAATCAATAACCTACAGTGTATATTATACATAGATACATACACGGATAAAAATCAATGTTTATAAACAAAAACAAATAAAACATGCAAAGCACTGTTTATTAAAACGAGTTGCTGTGGAAGGTATTTGAATGCCCCGTGCTTTAGAAGGTCTCGGGGAGGATATATGCAAGAGAATGTTAACTTTGTACAGTCGTCTTCATTAAATCTTTTAATACATGTGAAACCCCATGACAAAGCAGCTGCTGAGAAGTTGGAGGAGCGGACACACAGCTGGCACACAGCACTTTATGGATACGGCTTCCTGCTCCCACTTCCCCCACTCTCTGCAAAGCTTACTAGGGTGCCCTTTGACCTACAATAGGGTCTAATTGGCCAGCCTTCCCCCACCTGAGGCTGTTAGAAGGCTCCTGGTCTCTGTGGCAGGAGTTCACACTTCTGACAGAAACCCTCACATTTTTGTGCAAGGTAACCACAATCCAAAGGGTCAGGAGTGCATATTTGACCCTGCATTCCAGTGTTTTACAACCCACCGCATGAGTTACATTACCAACACATAATCCGTGTCCAGCTGTGCTTTGCCGCACAACAGCATATTCACAGGAAAAGCATAGGAGAACATAGATATCCCGGGAAGCATAGTGTAGTCACACGTGGAGAAATGAAGAACTCTTTGGAAAAATTCAGTTCTATATTCAAAATGCACATGATGTATTTGGTAGCCTCATCCTGTTACCCCAATCATAACATTTGAGGGATGCGTCATCTGCCTGCGCGATGCAGCGCTTTGCCTTTTGGAATGAGTGTAAGTGGGCTATAGACACACAGTGAGCAGAAGCAACTTAGGAAAATCAGTGTGTATGGTAAAGGGAGCCATTACATGTGTGGTGTGGATTCAATCTGCTCTTTATTACACCGTCAACCTCCTTGAGAATAAACAGAAAACGCTTAACTGGAGCGAGGAGACAAAATCTTCCATTTTCATCAGTCTTCTTTTTGGGCACAAAAACAAACAAAAAACCCCCACCAAAACTAAGCCTAGTAAGGTAGTTGTTATAACCAAAAAGTATGTTTTAGAGATAGCTGCTGCACTTCCCTCAGTTCCAGTCATTATGATCTGTAGGATTGTTCCATCATCTCTTATTTAAGTGCATTAATAGAATACACTGCTCTTTACAATGCGGGTGTAACAGTTCATAGACAGTAAGGGCAATTTCTGGTTTGCCAACAGGACTTTGCTTGAGGGCTCTTGTCACTTTATTGCCCGTCATATGTTTGCAGCCTGTGGCTAGTTGCCATTTCCAGATTTGCTTGCACAGGCCAGGGGTGTCCCTAATACAAACTCGTAAAACAGTATGCAAGAGGAAATCTCGGCCCAACACATTTCCAACCCCATACTATGTTCAAAAGCGTGTCTAAAACAGGATATGCAAATGAGGAATGGGCAATAAATCTAAATATGACACTGTGTGTACATATGCATGTCCATAGGGGTAGAAGTATTTTATTTTCCTAGCAGTACTTAAATGTTTTTTTTTAACATTAGGAAGCAAACGCCACTCGTCTTAATCTTACCTCAACGTCCTCGCTAACAGCGGCTGAACTGGTCACTATGCCGAAACGCTCCTTCCTCTTCTTCAGTTTCTCTTCAATTTCAGTCTATGGGAGAAAGATATAAGGAGATAAACGTGAACCTCTCATGGTACTAAATTTCAGTCCTCACAACCTACTATATTAAATAATATAAGACTCGCCTTATTATAAGGATACCCTGTAACTAACACACAAAATGCAGCTAGGTCTTGTGAAACGCAAACAAAAGGTTATCCCACAAGAGTGGTCGATGCCACGTAGGAATATTAAAAACTATAAATATCAGAACAGCAGCAATACATTGAGTTTCCCCGCCACAAATACCCTAGCACGAGTATCCAATACATTCTAGAGTCTAAGAGCCAAATATAGCTGAGGTTTCCCCCGCAGAGTCAATTATAGGGACGGTAATGGCATGCTAACAAGTCATTCCGGCTGGATACAGTCACTGATAAATCACATCGACATGTACCGTATTACCGTGATCAGCATGTGGCATCTAAAAGATATATTACATACACACAAATATATAGAAGCTTTGAGAGTCTTCAGGAGAGCGACCATATCGTATTAGTGGTGTGTGTCAGAATGTTCTCGCTCTATGGCCGAGACCTAAACAGCTGAGGACATGCTTATCACGTGTTAAGGGTATTTCATGTGCATGTACGTAGCGCGTAATCCTCCTCCCCGCCCTCTAGCAAGCTCTTAACTGCTTCACTAAATCAACTCTTCAGAGATCTGTAGCCCACTTGACCTTTGGGCCAGCAGGGGTCACAGAAAGGCACACTTACAATGATCCTCACTCCATCTTTAGCCTTGTACTGACAGCTTTTGATTCATGGCCTGCTGGAGCCCATCTGAGCTAAATTACCCCTATCCAAAAGCCAGCAGGCCAAGCATTTATCAAACCTCTCCCCTTAGAGCCGACCCCTCCTTGTGCTTGTTTCTGCCCCCAGGCCATGCTCAAGTGCACCCACAGGCACCATGCAGCTGCTGGGGACAGTGACCTCCGAGCTCAAATGTCAGATTTAAGAGTCTATTCTGCCCTCTTGCTCTGGTCCTGTGAATACATACGCAGCACTCGCTCTTTGCCGAGCACACATTTCATTCTCGGCAAGGTAAAAACAGCAAGCTCGTGTGTCAAGAACGATGGCGACTGAAAAGGGGTCTGCCACCCATTACAGACTGCATGTGTATTTAGTCGTATGAGGCAATAGTGCTGTACAATGAACAAGTATTAAAGGCTCTGCAATCTTTAGGATTGCTTATATAATCCCAAAAATAATAGACATGGAAGCAAATATATATTCAAGTCTACGTAAGAGATGAAAACCAAATCTTATTTCACAGCAAGAACCACAGAGCCCTTAACATGGTTTAAAGAGAATCCACATTAATTTAACAAGAACGTCTAACAAAGCCTTTTTTTGATAATAGGCGCCTTCCACATTGATAAATAAAAAAATTCTTGGCTAACCACAGGAATTAACATTCTATTCATGAAAGAAAAAAAAGTGTATACTAAACAAGTTTTAGAGAGGGGAAGAAACCTACATTACAATTTCATTGTGGCATCCGATGATGCGTTACATGACCAAAATGTATATGTGTTGTAATAGTTACATTGGAATTTCAACACACAGCATGGGGTAAGCAGTACAAACTTGCACAGGTGTAGGGTCTGCAGACATACCCCGCCATACAAACCTTAACCATGTCACAGTATGGGAAAGCAGCCACCAGTATTTGATTTTTATATAATACATACAGGAGACATTTTCTTAATCAACTTAGACATACAATGTAAATGAAGAGCAGGCTATTTACGTCAGCAACACCCTCACTCACATCTAGAGAGGAGCTGCGCGTCTTCCTGCTGTCTATTTAGAAATGAGTTGTAAGAGAAGTCCTCCAGTCCCTGCTAGCACAGCATTTACAGAAGGTTCTGAGGACATTTCTTCATCAGGACGGAGCTAAAGAATTTCATCGAACCAACGCATTCAACGACATCTATAGCGAACATATTTACATATACACACTATAAATAAATATGGTACAGCTGAGCTGGCAAGTAAAACAAAAAAATAAAGACACATGCAGACCACAAGGAACGTAGAGGCTTTTAGGAAGCGTTGGCCAGGCTGCAGTCAGCTAGAAAACCTTATGTCAGAGGACGCTGCTAAAGAATTTGTGTTGCTGGGATTGGGATTGTATAGGAGCCACAATATATACACACGCATGTTACGATCTATCCAGCCCATGGAACTATTTAGATTCATAGTCCGGACACAAGGCTTGCACGACTTCATACTGGCCGCAGAGGACTTCTCAGACAGCTGAGCCATCTCTCTAACCTGCACAACAGGGAGTGGAGACATCTTGGCCCTAGGAATATGCAACATGGCAGAGTTTCAAACCCCTGTTGCTTTCCTTCCCCGGCCGAGGTGTATACCAAGTCAATACTTCAGCACCACCAACCACGAGCCCTGACGAATTAAGGAAGTCTCGCTGTGGACGGATTAAACTCATTTGGATGGCTTTGTTTATGCTCATACATGCAGTGCCCCCATCTTCCCCCTATGCTACAGTTATTAACCCCATTAAGGAATGAAAGCTACATACAAATTAAGAGCATCTAGGATCATTTATATTTAAATATAGCTGACTGCATATTTAAAATGAAATACCAGCAAGGGGAATGGAGTGTGGGGATTGCCACAAACCCTGGTCAGCAAAAGGGTCAAGGGAATCTCAGTTCTCCTTTTTGTATTTTTAAATCGAAAGTGCAATTGAATCAAACTATAGTAAAAAAACAAAACAAAAACAAAAAAAACATCAGATCCATCAAATAAGGTGGCTGGTAACCTCCTAATACATAGATACCCATAATAAGTGCACTTTACTTCCAAATCCCCCTTACTGCTAACCACTAGCAGCCACCCCCCCATTATCTCCTTTGTGTCTTCTGAGGAGGTCTCATAGTTCATGGGGCAAATGGAGGGGAGCATGGCATGTATGCTGCCTTTAAGAACATGGCTCGCTAACCTCTTCTATAAAAAATAGCACAGAACGGTTTCACTGGCTATGAAACTTCATGGAAGATCAGCATTAGATTTGAAAGATTAAGCTTTGCAGGGCCTTAGTTTTTAAAAAAAAAAAAAAAAAAAAAAAAAAAAAGGCATTTAAAGCAAATATCAAGCTTGGAGGATTACCGGTTCACCCGATACTGCTTGGGTAATAAACTTTTCGCACCACTAAACATTGGTACAGTAAAATAATGCATTTGCACATTAGGTTGATATCTACCGTAAAAGATTTTCTTCCATGTAATCGCTCCCCTTCGTTTTACCTAAGAGCGGTTCAGTCTCCTTAAAAAGAACTAGCTGTGTGTGTAAGGGTTAACATTTTTTTAAGCTTTATTTGGAAACGCTAACATTTTTAGCATTAATGGGTTAACAGAGAGACTGAGGGCATAAAGGGATAAGAGCAGGTAATGCATGCGAGACAGCAGATTTCTTTTCACGGAACCTACAGAAATGGGACCAACTAACCAGAAGGGGGTCCGGATCGCTGAGAAACAATGACTTGTCGAAAAACTATTTGGAGAAGAAAATGTTTTGCTGAAGGTGCTCAGGAATTATAAATAAATTAGAGGAAGTCTGACATCATCAGCAGTGAAACCAAAAACAAACAGCCATGGGAGAGGTATTTATCATTTCTAGTCAGAATTCCTCCTTAATGAAGGGTTACGTAGAGTGGGAACAATAATAGAGCTGAATGGTAAACCGATAGAAATACTTTCATATATCAGGCCCTGTATGTAAGAGGACGGACTTAAACTGCAAAGGCTTCCATGGCCTGACCTCTACCCCTATAATATATATATATATATATATAATATATATAATAATTTTTTCCATTAACGGTTCTGTTCCAAAACATGAATTGCAAAAAGAAGCTTATTAAGCAAGCCTGTCACTCCAATTCATCCCCCTAAATGCAAAGTCCCCCCATCTCGTGTTTAATTGCCTTGGAGTTTTGTATCAGTACCCCACTACTATAAAGAGCACTTTAAGGCTGGAATGAATCGGCTTTTATATTGTGGTCTCGCTCAAGTAAACAAAAATATGCGATGCATACTGCGTCTTTCCCTTAGTTTCATAAAAACGGTAGCATGTCATACGTTTTCTGGGTTATAGGGGAACCTACAGAAAATGTGAAGTAACAACTGCAAAGTCGCACAATTACAAAAGGCAACGACATTCATGACAGACAGAGGATTGGGTTACCCTGACGGAGTCAACATGGAAATGCGTTTTAGTCAGGATAAGGACCTGTTGGTATTAAAGTGGGACATAAAGATTGGGGGTAGGTTTGCTGGAGAAGGTTCTGCACGCAAGAGAAAAGAGGCAATGGAGCGTGGGCTTGAAGCCATTTGAAAGACACATTAGCCCCAGCGATTAGAGCAGCAGAGATGACTACTCGACCGAAAGATATCTGGCTTTGTTGTAGAGGTAGGGTGGAAAATTTGCATTTATATAAATTACTTTCAACCTAACAAAATTGGCAGCACACACACAAAAAAAAAATTACACACATATACATATATACACACACAGAGCAGCGTGGCAACTGAAAGGAGTACTGTGCTGGTTTCTGAAGGTGGGTTTGAAGACGTAACATGGTTCGTGTCATCGACAGCCATGAATTCTCACCGGCACCAAACTGCCAGCGAGAGAAAGAAAAGCAGACCGTACCAAAAGGGAAGCTTTCCACAAACGTTTGGGACCGAAGACTAGCATCACGGCAGAGGAGTCCTGAAATGGTTAAACATCAAAGCGTGAGACTGTTTAACGTGCGCAAGCTTCCTGGATTAGCGATCCGCGGCACATACATCGCGGACTGTATTACGTCTTCACAAATATACAGAAGGAGACAAGAGATTCTCTCGCTGAAGGAAAATGCATTGAAGGATTAACAAAAGCCAGCGTGAGGTCTGAGCGTTTCAAAAGGAACTGAAATGCTGATCCCAACCAACTGTAGCTTGGCTTTTAGGGTGTCCGCGGCGTACACCGTCCATCTGCTTAGTTGGCAAATGGATATATATTTTTTAAGCACGGGGGAGAGAGGGGTGGCACGGTTCACCTCAGTTGCTCTCTCGGTTTTATATGCAGTATGCGTGACTGCTCTTGTGAGGCACGGTTTCTAGGTAGAGCTTTGCATACGCTGGAAGCATGTCATAATACATTATACACTTTACATGAGCGTGTTTAATGATCTTTGTTGTAGCCGCTTCATGGCGAGTAGGCTTCGGATTCACAAAGCTTTTTGTCAGGGTGCAGGAGATTGGAAAGTTAAGGTCTTGCTACGAGCTGCGCCGAGCATGTCTACGCTTTCACTACCCGACTAATACGCTGACAAGCGGGGTTGGTGGCTCAAGGAAAGGCTGAATTGCTTCACAACACTCGCTGAACCATGATGGAGAGGGGGGAGCGAATGAGAAGCACCAAATATAAGATGTATGAGGGTCAGCAACAAAAGGACAAGTTTTGTTTCACAGCAGGGATAGATAAAGACAAACCAGGTGACTGAAGAAGGGGGTCACCTCCTCCAATGCAGGCATGAGAATTTGGGTGGTGGGAGATGCACAGAAGACGGTCCCTATGCACTTTAACCATTTTATGGTATTTGCAGTATACTAGAAAAAAGGGCATGCCGGAAATACAAGGGATATGGATAAAGTTACGCAACCTCAATACAGGATTCCAAAAACCAAGCTCGAATCGTAGTGCTGCAAATCGTAAATACCAAAAAGACTAGGACTGCAGAATTATGAGAAACGCCTAGTTTCCACCTACTGCACTAGTTACAAGACAGCATCAGGATCTTCACTCCTATAGCTTCTGAAGGGAAGAAAATAAGATAATTCAACCTACGTCTAAACCTATATCACTAGGACTGCTTAATTCTACCATTATTCATTTGGCACGAGGGAAAACGCGGATTTGTTAAAATGCTTAGTTGGCAGATCACAGGAGAGCATTGTAAAAAATCTGTTCAATGTCTAGGTGGTACAATCCCTTAAACAAAAAAAAACACTATCATCCTAGGCCATAAATATATATATATATATATAAATAAAATAAAAGACCGGTGTGTGTGAACTTGAAACAATCATACTCAATCTATTTCACCCCCCCTCCCACTTTGGTAGATGTTATTTTGTACACATAGTTTATCCCCGCGGGAAAGCTGACCTCTACCACTTGCCTGTCACAAAAAAACGTCATCAAATATTTAGCCTGCCAGTTTGGGATGGCTAATCTGCTACAATGAGTGACCACAATTCTGCAGAGACTATGGATAAAATATGCCCTCATTAGGAGAATTAAGGGAGGAGTGGGTGGGCTGAAGCTGGAGCTTCAAGATAATGCACCAAAGGAGAAAGACAATAGAAAAAGTACTTTTACTAACTCAAGTCATAGCGCTGAAGTTGGGTATAACGGTATTATCAGAGTAAAATGGTGGAACGGCGAATGATTAATAATCAGACTGGGGGAGTTTGGCAAACCAATGTAGCGCGCCCTTCCTGTTAGTGAGGGTAAAGTATAATCATGTGGCTTAAAATCATTAATAGGGACAAGATTGCCAACCAGACACTAGTGGGTATTTACTATACTATTACTATTTACTATAAGCCACTGGTGGTTTTAAAGAAGCAAATAGGTGACATGGCAATAAAACTGTTCAACAAGCTGTTATCATGGGAGTCATACTGGAACTGACTGCAAAAGCCTCAACACCCAGTTCACAATATAGCATAATATAATTAATAAAACCACTATGGATGCTTGTTAAGGGAGAGTTGTGGGTGGGTTGCCTTGAAATGACATCTCCATTAACCAGGTATTAAAAGGTGATAACCATGAGTGGTGTATCTTGTAAGAAGGGCAAATCTGACTTCAGAATGTGGTGATGGGTTTTAGAAACACAAGTCCAATGCTAGTCATTTCCAGTGACTTGTGCACATGGAAGGGCACCCGGGGAAAGTCACTTAATGTTTCCTCGATAGCTTGAAACCAGACATATAACATGAAAGCTTGCCTTGTATTATTCACTCAGCAGAACCCATTGGTATTTGTGAATACATTGGTCAGAAAAAGATCTAATAGCTTTAACATGGAACAACTTATTGACTAAACAAATGATGCTGAAGGCCACATTCAATGCACTCAGACAGACAAGTCCAAATATGATCATGATTACTGGAAAAAGGGAGATTAAAATTAGACAAAAAATATAGTAAATTAGCATTGCTTTTGGACACACAGGTTCAGACAGTTGTGTTTGTAAAAGGTGTAAATATGCCTTCATCATGTAAACTTCAGTATAGAGACAGGGAACTGCGAAGAGCTACTTTGCCATAAAGAGCTGGTGGGACGGGACCCAAAAATGTATTTACAAACGTCAGCAATAACTTTCTCAAGGAGGTGTGATTATGCCGACAAAGGCAGTAAAGCCCCATAAAAGTGGATTATTGCAGTTTAACACCAGAGTGCAAGGTTTGCAGTGGATAAGACCGCTTCTGATTGGGATCGCTGGGGGGCGGATGTTCGCACACCTGGAGGGGTCACAGACGTTAACGGGAAGGTCTTACTCTTCTAAACCTTACCCAACACAGTTTCTCCTCTGTCTCAATGCTATCATGGCCACAATTATGTGATATTCGCACAAGCCCGCTTTGGCCAATCCACTTTTCAGCATGGTGGATGTATAATAAAAAGAAGAGCCTTATTTCCTCAAGTAACTGTAGGTTGAAACCATAAGGCACTAATTCCTAAAGTTTATTTTCTCTCAAGGAAGCCTAAACTTTAAAAAGCAATGGAACAATTCAAAATATACAATTGCTGCTGTTTTGGTGATTGAAGAATATCTTAAATTTCCAAAACATGAATATATATTACCTTCTGGGTGACCGGAGACACACTCACACCAAACCGTTCAGCCCGCTCTTTCAGTTTGTCCATATTTACCTGTTAAGAACAAGATGCGTAACATAGGTAGATGAACGGACATTTTAGGACCTAAACATACAAAAAAAAATGCAGTAGAAAAACTACTTTAATGCATATCTTGACCCCCCCCCCCCCAAAAAAAGCACACACAAAACTGTCCAGATATGCTTTGAGGTCGTTTTTCTACCGCATTACTCAAGCACTGTGTGCTTTTTACCTGACTTGAATATATTTTATAGGATTTCAATCAAATTCATAAAGGTCTGAAGTGACTCTTGCCATAAAGTTAATCCAATTTGGTGAAATATGGCACTATGCAACAAGTTTTAATCCCAAGGCCACCCTTCATGTACAGTGATTGCTACATTAACTGTTCACATAAGATTTCTATAGAGCATAAGTATCTAGACAGTACTTACTGGTTGAACGTTTGATGACTGGCCTGAAGGGAGAAAGAAAAAAAAAAATTATAGGCAACGCTTACGCTGCAACATTAATACATTTCACGAAAAAAAAAAAAAGTGGACGAATAGATTACAACAAGACCCTGGAGAACGTAGTTCTGCTTCTTTGTTTCAAGTTGCACAAGCATTCGAAAGTTAAGGTGCTTTCATTACCTTTGTCAGTGGATGAAACACCAAACCTTAAAGAGAGAAAATAGAGAAGTTACACTTTTTAAGTAATTAAGAGACTTAGTAATCTGCATGCTAAGGACCCAAAAGATGCAGCTTTTTGAAGGCCATACAAATAGATTCCTAAATCTTTTGTGATAAACAGTACAATTCTGAACATCTTTCATAAAACTAGAGACCACACAACATATACAGCTTACCGGATGGCTCGAGCATTCTTTTTGGTGTCTGCATCGGCAGGGACGTTAAACCTTTCTGCTCTTTTCTGAAGCCGCTGTTAAAACGATACAAACATAGATATAATGTAGATAAATATAGATATTTGTGTTAAATACACATACACAGCCATCGGGTTTTACATATAGGGAATCGAGCAGAAGCGCTCTGACCTGTTGCAGATTCTAAACCTGCCCATATGAGCAGCAGTTTTCTCTAATGTTTGTGATTTCTCCATGGAGCACACTGAATAGACATCTGTAACAAACTTAGTGAAAGGTGTTTCTTACTTCAGTCTGAGAAACCCCCATTGACGTTTTCACGAGCTTCTTCTCAGCTTCTCTACGAAAAAGAAATAGCGAAGGTTAACAAAGTGCCCCCCCAAATATTTTCAGATAACCATTATCTAGAAATGGAGTCTCCCCTCCCATTATGTCAAAATGATAAAATCTTTCCACAGCTAGTGGCATTTTTGTAACTTTTTTACGTTACGCTGTAGAGTGACGCCAATAAATGTTAAGGGATAATTCCAAACAAACAAAAAAAGGTGTTAAGAAAACAAAAAAGTTCCCAGGCTTTAAAAAACAAAACAAGTGAAATGGTGTCAGGCCCTACAAAGCTTTCTTCCAAGTGAGGATCGTAAGAGCCCCATAAAAGCGGAGGTGCTCGCCGAGGGGGACGCTGCTATGCTTTTGTTTCCAAATCACAGAGGAGTTTTTTTCCCATGGAGCAGTAAAAGTTTTAACAACTTACACAGGAAGCAGAACAGGGTCAGGGGACAGGATATGCCGTTCCACACCCCAGAGGAGTAAATATCTGAGGCGTATTTAAGGGATCATCAAAAGGCTTTTTAAACATACCATTTTGGTTTGTTTGTACCCATCCCAGGTAAAACAACTTAACATAAACGTCACAACAAAAACCGCTCTACTGCAAGACCAGCACCGTGTACACTCTAGTGTCAGGCTTGTGGATGAAGTCAAGTACACCTGCCACTCACTGAAGTGCCACCTGCTGTGTCCACAATACTTACTAGTATTGGAACAAATGTAATACAACCCAAACTGAATGTAGTTCTATAAATTTAAAAAACAAACAAACAAAAAAAAAACTGGATATTTGAATATCTGCAATGCGAGAAACACTGAATTATATATTAGTGTTCCAGCTAGATACTATGCAGGTTTGCAAATATTGTGGGTTATGCTTTTCAGTGATCACCATTTCTTTTAGATGGGGTGTGTGTAATTGATAGGATATATATATATCCTATGTTACTTCCAGTGGAAGAGCAGATCAGATTGTGTTAAAAGGTGCACAATTCTCTACAAATATATTCTGGTTGTCAAAGCCTCATTCAAAAAGCCCAAGTGAATAGTTTTCTTGGCCTTTGCTGTGTAGAGACTGCCACCTGCTGGTGAAAACTAGGTTATTGCACAAAGTACTTTTGTCCTGATTTAAAAGGTTACAACAATAGTGAACGATATAACATAATCTCCAGTCGATGCATTTATCAAATTAGATAAGAGTTGTGTGCATACGTATTAGGAAGAGCCTTTACCGTTTACAAAATAATGCCCTGTGACACGATCTGGACAAATCATTGAATTCCCAAGCTGGGAAGAGGCAGCGAGGTGCACATCTGCAGAGATATAATACTTGCACTCGGCTATAATTAGTAGATTATCGCAATACGGCGTTAGCTGCAGCATTGACCATATCTACATAAATTTAAGCCGGCTTCCACTGAATTGGAATGAAGCTGCTACTAAATGAAGTTATAGATTAAATTACAATAGCCCACAGCAGAAGAACACCTCCCTGCTCACTGATTATAAAGTTTAAAAAAAATGCGTCAGGATTTTGTGCAAATCTTTGAAATCAGCCCATTTAATGGCACTCAGTGACAGAGTAATTTCAGAAGCACGGGGAGCGGCTGTGATGGAGAGAACACACAATACACACACACAATACAAAACTGCCACGAGGAGAACCTCAGAATCATCAGATACCTCCGCCTTTAAACAACAACAATGACATTTTCCACAAGGCTTTCCATTCTAATAAAACAGAAATCATTTTAAGGGATCCTTATGTCTCCAAACCATTTAGATTTTTTCCCTGTTATTGCACCTTTACATCGCGTTTCTTTAGGTTGGACCTTTCCAGTGGGAGAATGCACCACACAGACAATTATCTCTGATCATAAAAGGTTCTGTTAAAGCGTTTTTGGGCCCAGTTAAGCTGAATAAAATAACCTCATCGAATGAAACAGCAATTTCACACATGGTTCTGACAATACAAAGCTTTTCTATCCAACAGTACTTTTCCTGTTTGGTGTGACATACATTCCCAGGTATCTTAACCCTGCTGTGACCAGTGACGTACCAGGTACAACAGGGGAAAATGACTTAACTAGCACGTCTTGTTTAAAAGGGTCCGACGTTGCCACTGCATGTACTTATGGGCGCGTGATTGCTTCGCATGTACAGTTAAATGACAAAAGGCAGACAAATGGGTTGGAGAGAGCCAGAAGACAGCAAGAAACAGGGGTTCTCTGTCTGTTTCTCTGTAAATAGATGGGGTTAGGCAGAGGTTAAAAAATCTAGAAACTTAATACGAAATAGTTTGAAAATAGTTAAAATGAAATAGGAGTATATGGTGGTGGACAATGCCATGTCTTTCTTCAAAAATCATGAAAGGCTCTGTTCCTGTAATGTAAAATAGGCCTGGTCCTAAAAGGGTTACGGTTATGGCATAACTACACCGTGACCCCAGCCATAGTGCCACAGATCAGTATTGTTTAAGTAAATTCTTACATTATTTTCATATCCATAGGTTTTTAGAGGGATTGCTGACGTAGGACGATATTTTTTAAATTCAACCCAGTCCTCAAAAGGTGTACCATATTCGATTTTACAAGGAACGTTTTGGTGTCCGCAGCCAAATATTACTAAAGGCATGTTACTACATAGGAATATATATAAAACTAGCAACCAACACACTTGAATGCAGGTGCCAAGAATATACGTACGTACTATTCTATACATATAATGCGGTTCTTCCCTAGATCTAGCAAATGACAGACGGGCCGACACCCTGTGCAATCTGCAGTAGCTCCAGAGAGCTTACGCACTAGAGTAGGTTTGGAGTGAGCATGGCGGAAGTCCCTGCGCACGGCTACGAGAATCTAGACTTGGACTGAAGAAAGATCAACAATGATTCCGCTGGATTCAGCTAAAAGTCTTCTCTGTACCAACAATTAGCACAAATATCCACACAATCAATAGTTGCAAATAAATGAAATTGTCCTTTTTAACAGCATTTCTAGAATTATATTGGGAAAGTACAGATCTAGCCAAAAATAACACGACTACGATGAAGTCTAAAACCTAATCCAGAGGAAGTAAAAGGAATGGGATGAGTTCTTACAAGTCTTTCGATTTGGTGGTAGGATCATCTTCTTTGACTAAATCTTCGGAGGGTTTTTGCTCTTCTTCCTGCAAGTAAAAGACGAGTTATCAGAAAGATTTCCTATTAATAAACCTCAACTAATGTTTAGCTGCCACATATCACTGCATTAATGCGAGCGGTTATCAAGGTGTGTTTATACGCACAAGCTCATGGCATTATGGCACAAATACACAAACACATGATGCCTTTAAGTAAGGGAATTGTGAAGCCAGGCCAAGGCTTCATGGTGTGTGTGTGCGTGGTTATTTTGGTCTGTACATTAGTGTGAGTGTGTGTTAGTCTGATTACCAGGCTGTGTTAATGTGAGCGTGGGTTGAACCTCTAGTTGTGTTTGCGTCAGAGTAAGTTTGCGTCCCCCACAAGCTCTGGATCAGCCCCTAATGGCCAGAAGAATAGTGATATTAATTTCTTGTTCTGATATTCTCTGTTACAAAGGCAGAAAAAGATAGCCGACAAGAGTGGAAAAATGTGCAGTAATAACAAGCAAAGGAACCGTCCAGGAAGATGGCTGTTCCCACAACAAGCTTCTAATACATGTATAAAGGTCTATTCAAACCCGAAAGGAATGATATTGGTTTATCTGGCACACTGGATTGGAAGTTTCGTTTGAATGAGTAGTAGCGCACATTTCTAAAGGGCTCAGTGAACTAAACAGTGTCCCAGTCTCACATATAATAAGCTGCTGGTTCCCGACTTCAGTTACACCGAGATACCACATCGAAGTAAGGGAGCTCCATTACACGGGTTAAGGCCAGAGGAGCAAAACACCTTAAGCTCCCTTATGTGCCCCATCTGAAGCAGCTTAAAGAGAAGACCCTCCGGCTGCGCTAACAGACCCACTGCCCCAGATCACCAGCATCTTTTTTGGCAATGAAAGTTGGTTACCCATGAATAAATGTGTATTAGAAATTGTACGCTATTGTATCACAGCAGCCATTTCACCTTCTTGCCACAGGATGAAAAGATTACTTCTTTCCATTGATGGAACCTGTTTTTTGGGACTTGGGATGAAAGGTCTTAAATGGACACAACCTTACATCAAAGGGTAATAACCCAAATATATTTATAATTTGTGACAGATTCATGCTCATATGAGTATCTAGCATAGCAAAGCACGCGACTGCTTATGGTTGGCTGCTTATTTTCAATCCAACTTTAAGAGCACTCAGCTTTTTATAATTAAAAAGGTTTTCCAAAATATATTGTCTAGTTTTGGCAGAATGTTTTCTAGCAGCTGCATATTAGCGATGTGTATATGTTTCAGCTCTGTTAACGGCCCATTATATTTCAAGCAAACACTCAAATTTTACCTCGGTTTCTTCACCTAAAACATCTTCGTCATTCGGCTCCTCTTCAGCTACAAAGCAAGGAGTGAAAAACACCAAATAGTAAGTAAAAGTAAATGAATTCAACATGGTCAAGACAGCTGACAAATGCCGTACACAGAGTAGTAACATTTCAGTGTAATATAGCTGCACAAATGGAACATTCGACTCATTTTAGGAACGTATCGAAGCCATGTTAACAGGTTTAGCAGTTTTGGTCAATAAAGGTGGATTGCAGGCAAAACGTGCTGTTCCTTTTTCGGGCACAGACAGAATTAAAATAACATGGCTATGTACTTTTTGATAACAGCTCATCAGATGGCCTTTATCCTCACACACAGTGCAAGAACAAAGTCAAGGAGACAAGCAACAAAGGTGGTAAGATTTCTAGATACTGAATATTTCGCTGCCACAGAGGCAACAGCAGCAGATTAACCTTTAGGAATATAGAAGGGTTCTGCGACCTCTTGATAGCCACAGGTAAGTAGCGTTGGGTTTCAAGCTAGTTAGCCCTGATGCAAGTCCAACCACGTCTCCAATTGTAGGGGAGTGGGGGGTGATCTTAGCTAGAAGGGAAAGACCCACAACAGCTCATATTTCCATGATCACCGACCACTTTAATATGACATCAGTTGCTTTGTCTCGGTCAACACATTTGTTTCATTGCTTCATGTTCATTCTATGTAACAAAAGTTACGGTGGACTTAAAGTGATAGAAAGCCTTGTATAAAGTGGATATAGAGTGGAAAGGTGATAGTTGTTAACCAAATTTGCATGCGCCTACCCAGAACCCCCTGTGGTTGTGGCAGCACCTGTCTGGTGAATGCAGATTAGCGTTAAATTATGCTTCTGGTACCCTGTTCATTCGATACCAATTGTTATTTTTCTTTTTCCATTATTGATTGAATGCAACACAAGACTTGATACCCCTAACCATAGCCAAGGCCTGTCCATTTCTCATGCGTCTGGGGACATCATTTGGAACAGCGCTGATTCGGTTAAAAGTATCTGTGCTACAAATCCGCATCTTTCTCTAGTAGCTCTATTTTGATGCTCTTTGTACCTCCTTAGACTCTTTTATGTGACAAACCTGGGAGAATGGATTTGAATCATTGATGTGAAGTATAATTATTTTGTGCTGACAGCATGCTTCAGTACAATAAATAGAAAGCAAAACAAATTATATTAACCCCTTAATGACAAAGCCCATACATGTACGGGCTCAAAATGCATTGTTTTCAATGTGTTTAGGGGCTGCCCATTGTCCATAAGGGGTAAAAAAAAAAAGCCAAAAACAGTATTGCTTTTTGGTATACATGCTAATTATACTTTCTACCCTGTAAGAGTAAAATCTCCAAAAATCATGGCTTATACTGAGAAATCACAAAGTGTGCAAAGGGGAACAGACTAACACGCACTATATGGACAAAAGCATTGACCTGACCGTTACACCAACAGGGGCTCTTATGACATCACATTGTTCATACATGGACTTTAATATGAAGTTGGCCCCCCTTTGCAGCTATAACAGCTTCCACTCGTCTGGGAAGTATTTCCACAAGATGTTGTAGTGTTTATGTGGGAATTCTTGCCATTTATCCAGTAGGGCATTCATGTTGCCAGGCTCGGTTCCAGTTCATCCAAAACGTGTTCGATGGGGTTGTCAAGGCTCTATGCTCTGTTCTCTGCCAACAAACGCTCTACTGGATGATATTCCCACAGAAACACTCTGATATCTTGTGGAAAGCCTTCCCAGAAGGGTGGAAGATGTTATAGCTGCAAAGGGTGACCAACTTCATATTAATGTCTATATATTTAGAATGAGACATCATACATGTCCCTGTTGGCGTAATGGCCAGATGTACCAATACGTTTGTAAAATACATAAAAAGTGAAAGGTGGTTCTAGCAACATGAATATTTTCTTCAGAGATTTAACAAAGAAAAAAAAAACCAAACACCAAGAATATAATTGAGATATTCCTAACCGTGCTCTTCCAGGTACGCCTGAAGCCTGTTGATCAGATCACTCTTGTTGCCTTTCACTTCCAGACCATGGGCTAAGCACTCCTGCTTCAGTTCGGCAAGCTAGGTCAGAGAAGAATTATCAAAAGAGGATTATTAACGTGGTTAAATCAATTGCACGCGATACTCAGTTTATTCTTGCCAACACAGATGCTTAATGTCAAGAACTGAAGCTCGAGGTGCTCTGTAGACCGATTCGATTAAAAATATTCTGTAGTGCCGCGCATAGGGGTTTATTCAGTAAAGGGAGAAATCTCACTAAATTACCTATGGATGATGCATTCAAGGAAGCCCAACTCTACAGACCACTCTCCCTTTAGTGAATAGATCTTAATGACTGTAAAGGTGATACAGATGTATGGATTATACAGGACCAGCCAAGCAGGAGCTGAATCCACAAATTCCCTGCAAATTCTCCTTTTAGCATATAGATTACTGTGTTTTACTTGAGTTTCTCCTATAACACGGTCTGAGCAGCCCTGCAAACGCATAACGAGGATATCCAAGCCAATCGCCACTCACTTTTATTGAGCAATCATTTGCTTTGCCGCCCCCCCCATAATGCATAGTGAAAGTGGTTTTAACTTATGAAACCCAAAATAGTTCAAACAGTTCAAAACTTGGGGTCCATGGTTTAGAACACACGATTCCCTAAAGATGATTACACCTTTGTAACATTGGGGGTTAATTTCTGCACTACTATTTTATCATACAGCCATTGTGATCCCCCCCTGAGGACAGTTGTTCAAACAGTAAACTTAGCAGCCAGTCACCAAAAGCACATAATTAAAGCTATTTTATTGTATGTTTTTTTTGTCTCCCTTCCCAATTTTCTGTATAGAACATGTGGGGATGTTATTCGTATTAACTTTTTAATACACGTTATACTGGCTGGGTCTAGGTTGAGTTAAGAGCTAACAAGCTGATGAGCATCAAACAGTTAATATTAACTCTGATATAAAGGTTATTTAAATAGATCCAAAATGTGTGACGATATTTAGATCACTTTATCAGGCTATATAACTCTCTAGTCTGTTTAAAAAAGTTTCGTTTCCCCTCTATTGTATAGAACTCACACAGAGTGGAAGCCATTGGGAATGTAAAGATCCTCGCTCCTCAGTGGCGTGTAAAAGAAACCGCGAGGCATTTAAAGTGTTTTGATTATATTCTTGTAAGTAAATATCAGCATTAATTCATAGTCTAAACGCCAGCTCAAAGTGCTGGGAATGTTGCTAATCACACACATATAGAAGGGCATGAACACCATGTCAGTGGGTAACAGAGATTTGTAAAACACACGGCGCGTATGCCCTGACTTCCGACACATGCCGGCATGTATGGCTACCATACCAAAAATAGCACCCGAAAGCAACGGTCTGGCAAACGCTATGAAACATAACAGCGAACGTAACATATTAAATGATTTCCCTTAACTTGTTCCTACCTTCAGCTTGTGGAGCTCCACTGTATCCGCCATCTTACTATCCCAACTCGCCTGTTACTGCTCAGTAAGAGGGCCAGCAATAGGCTTGTCGCTCAAATGACGTCACTTCCAAAACAAAGGGCGGGAGATTCGTTTCCAGGTATTACCTTTCGGACGTTAAACGGAACTCTGTTGCACCGAAACCAGTGCCAATTAAACTTGTCTAATTAATAAAAATGGAGAGACCATTAAATGTACCCCCAAGCGAGGAAATAGGCGGGGCTTACATATGCATTCCACCGTGCTAACAGATCGTCTAGTACACTTCCTGAAGAAGGTAAGTTTCTAGACCAATCATGAAAGGGATAGGTGCGGCGACGTAATGTACCAAACCAATCAGAATGCTCTTTGGGGGTCACGCTAGAACCTAGCAACCGCCATGTTTGTAGGGGCGGAAGCGTTCACAGTAGGAGGAATAGCAAGTGTAAGCTATCAGCTTGGGTTACTAGGCAGTAAGCGCGCTTCCGCTTGCACCGGAAGTGGAAGTGTTTCCTGGCGACCGGTGACAGGCGGAGGTCTTAGCTGCAGGTAAGTGAAAAAGACGGGAATTTCTGATGAAATCACAAGCCCTTCTTTTCTGAGGAAAGACAATCGCGTTTAAGATTATCACACAGTTAACCAGATGCAACGCAAGATCATTACGTGTTTTAAGTTTCGTTTTTTTTACGGGCCTTCCCTATCGGTGTTCTCCAGTAGGCGGCATATTCTTAGAACTCACCGCTTTGTCACTTTGTATTATGCGCCCATTCAACAACACTATTTTAAGTCGTATATATGCTAACCTACGAAACTGCCCACCGATGTACCCCCCCTTATATTCCTCGTATAGGAAGGGTATATGTGTTGCAGGCGTCAGCAGTATTTCTAAGAACCATTGTGACTGTAAAGTCTGATGATTTGGTGTTTTACACACATACAGAAACTTATTTACTTGCTGATCTCGGGCGGAAGCTCATTGCCTTAATTACTCATTCAATTGAAAACTCTTGATCGTGGAGCAGTTAGTGTGATGGGTGGGGTTCTGTGACCCATACCTCCCAAGTGTCCCCCTTTAAAGAGATTCTGTCTTTGGGACCTTATCCAGATGCCCCATTCGCCTTCTACTAGGTGCTCGGAATGTCTGAGTGTATAATAATAATAATAAACGAAAAAGGCTTTACAAGCTATTGTACTATTTGCACTATTCTTCTAGTTGCCTTGGTTACGTAATTAGGTATTAGTCGGTCACCAAAAACAATGGCATCCCTTCACCTCAAACTGCAGCCATCCATCTTTGGCCATTTGTGACCTCAGAAATCCACTTGATTGTCCCGTCTAACCTGTCCCGTCTAACCTGCTCTGGATAGATATATTATGCTAAGGAAAACCCTGGCAGTGATGTTCCGGGTCTCTTCGAAATGCCCTTGTTTCAGAAAGAAACACAAATTATGTCCATTAAAATAACAAATGTTAATGTGTGAATGCCTGATTTTAATGGAATATATCCATAGGCGTACAGAGGCCCTTTATAACTCCCATCACTCCTGTGTTCCAGTGGCACTGGCTAGATCCTAATATATAAAGTACGTTTCCATGTACGTTTTCATTATACTATGATATTTTACACTTTACATTCATTCGCTATGTAATTGTATTTCTATTTTTCCATACATAATAAAATTATTACCGGTATTTTTGGTTTAAAAAATACACAAGTGCTTCAAGCTCAGCCTTGCTGTTTATCCGGAAGATTTCCGGTTGTCCTTCAGAAGAGTCGCTCTTGACTCCAACATTTGATTTTTCACCGGATCAACAAGCTGTAACTAATCGTGCCTTTTATAGACGGTTCTATCCCCTTTTATACGTCTTTGCTAGGAGGATTCTCCAGCTCGTCTCCGGGTAATGAATTCCACACTTTTATTGTTCTTGCTGCTGTAGGTGGAAATCCCTTTGTTTAAATCAGAATGGGTGCTATTAATGGACATGAAGAGAGCAGAGATGGTGTTGTACATATTTTTATAATGATATCATTTCCCTTCTAACACACCATTTTTAGTGTAAACAAATACATGTTTTCTAGATTTTCCTCATGATGTGCCCTACATCTGCAGTTTTCAAGCACTATAATGTCCTTTTTAAGAATAAGTGCCCCAAAATGCACTGTATATTTAAGGTGGGGTCTTACCAGTGACAAAAATTCTATTTTCCTTATGCAATACCCTTTTTATATGGGATAATATCATACTAGCGATCGCAGCAGCTGACTGACATTGAACACCGGTTCAAACCATGTGCAATTATTCCCACGTTTAGTGATTTCTTAATACAACCCTATTTAAGGTATCATTCATTCATTCATTGTCCCAGAATGCATACTTTGCATTTTTTACATTAAACCTCATTGGCTATTTGTCAACCCAGTCCTCCAATTTGGCCAAATCTTGCAGTGAAGCAAGAACATCTTATTCAGACGGTATTATTTTGCTGTCAGTACCCATTCCAATATCATTGATAAATATATAACACTGTGCTGAGGATAGATCCCTGAGAAACTCCACTCGCCACTTTTGTCCAGTGGGTCCATTAACAACTCTCTGAACTCTCCTACCCCATCTCTTATTCCGCAGCGCAGTACCACGGGTAAACGGGACATAACATGTGGGATATAATGGAACAATTTCTTTTACAGAAACAAGGGGTAAGGAGGGCCCTGCCCAAATGAGTTTACAATCTTGAATGTAATTAAGTCAGTCTGACACGACCTGTCCTTCATAAAACGGTGTTGACTCGAATTAATGATGTTATTGGACAAATTGTATTCTTGAATATTATCTCTTTTGAAGCTTTTAGATTTTCCCACCACGTATGTCAGGCTCACAGGTCTGTAATTACCTGGCTAGGCGTTTGATCCGTTGTTGAATATTGGTACCCCTTCTGTTTTACTTGAGTTTTGGAGAGAATAGTTGAAGATCAAAATCAATCGTCTGGCAATTATATAATTAATGTATTAAAAACTTATTTGGGGTTTGTTCTACTGTCGTTGGCTATTAGTTTCTCATAGTCTACTTTAGGCAGTCTAATTGCCCCTTTGAAATTCATGTTTGCTTCTTTGTATTTTATAAATGCTGCTGATCCCTTTCATTTTTAAGCTTTAAAATCCATTCTCCTTTTTTTTTTCTTTCTTATTTCCTAACTGTTCTGTTACGCCACGTTGGTTTTTATTTGCTTCGTTTCCATTTGTTACCCAAATGGTCATGCTAGTTTGGGTGTTAAAGGTGAATATTAGTTTGAAAATGTCCAACTTCATCCCAGTCAATTAGCTCATGGTATCCCATTAACTTGTTGAAGTTGCCCTTCCGAAAATGCAACATACGAATGTGGAGAGTCTACTAGTTTGCTTTTGTGAATTAATCTCAAAGTGTCACCATGTTGCGGTCAATGTCCCCATGATGTAGACGTCAATGTTCCCATGATGTAGAGCCCTGTGCGGGACTGTTTTCTTAATCCCGCTCCCGCAATGTGTGCGTTCCACTCCCGCTAGCTCCTGCAACATGTGTCCAATCCTGCCTGCTCCCGCAAACATCATTCACAAACATTCATTCCCTCATTCACAGATACTCATTCATTCCCTCAATCACGCATACTCGTTCATACCAACTCCCCCACCCCCTTACCTGAACTGCAGATTTCCTGTGCAGTCCCGCAAGGCTGCCTTCACCCAGGGGAAGCAGGAACGGAGCAGAGTCATGTGACGTGACGTAAATTCACATGACCCCGCTGGGTTCCTGGGCGGACCCAGAGAAGAGACGCTGTGTGCGAGCAACGCGAAGGCAGCCTTGTGGGAATGCGCGGGACTACTGGGACCTGCAGGTACATTGTCTGACCGCCCACTCCTACCCGCAACACCCGAAAAAACACCCACAGGCGCAAGTTTTTTGACGGGACCCGCGGGACCCGATGCAATCCTCTACCCTGATGCTTCCTTACTTAAATATTTGACAAAAGCTATAAATTGTTAGTTATCATCCTTTCTAGTTTGTATCTCCTCTAATTGCGACACAAAGTTAAATAAAATATAAAAATAATTGTGATTTCTTTTTCAGAATGAATGTTGGGGTTGCTCACAGCGAGGTGAACCCCAACACCCGTGTACTAAACAGCCGGGGAATATGGCTGGCCTACATTATCCTGGTGGCCTTCCTACATATTATCCTCCTGAGTTTTCCATTTTTTAGCGTTCCTGTGGTGTGGACCCTGACGAATGTAATCCATAATCTGGTAAGTGATGTGTATGGGTACTACTATCGCCAGGTTTATATTCACACGGAGCTGAGAACAAAATAAGATATCCATTAATCCCAGAATAAATACTTAATGGGATACTCCAGCCTTTATGCACTTTAATGCATATTTATAGCTAAGGGTCTACCTTTAACCCCTTAATGACAAGAGTTACTCGTAGTACACTTTGGGACAAAGGCTCTTTTAACATTTTTTGTGCACCCACACATATTATATATTGTTTTTTCAGGAGATGCAGGGCTTTATTTAGATACTATTATTTTTATCATATCATCTAATTTACTATAAAAAAGAAACATTCAGTTCAGGTAAGGGGGTGGGGGAGTTGGTATAAATGAGTATGCATGATTGAGGGAATGAATGAGTATCTGTGAATGAGGGAATGAATGTTTGTGAATGAAGATTGATAAATTTAGGCATTTAACATGTACAGGACAGCCAAATACAGCTTTTCCTCTGTTGTGGAAATGGGAAAGGGACCTTCTCTGTGGCATATGTGCTAACCTGGGGCGGAAGTCACGTGCCGCCGCTCATGCACACACTTGTTTTCCTTCAGATTATGTATCTGTTCCTGCACACGGTGAAAGGTACACCTTTCGAGACTCCTGACCAGGGTAAGGCAAGACTCCTGACTCATTGGGAGCAGATGGACTATGGCCTCCAGTTTACCTCATCGCGGAAGTTCCTCACTATAACGCCTATAGTTCTGTAAGTCTTATTTTGTACGCAGCTGTTTTAATAGCAAGTAAAACTAGATTGTAAAAATGTTGCAACATCTCAGGAGTGCGAGATGTACTACCTTCAAAGCTCGTCTTTTTCTCTTTTTAACTAAACAATACTGTGCAAATCATTAAAGGTCATTATACATCTTAGAAGGTACACCGGTCTCTGAAGTAATAATGTTACAGAGCAGTTCTAGAGATCCCACGTGATGCAAAGCCTGCAGAGGTTTTATTGGGCTCATTTAATAATACTCCTACTTAAATATTAGATTTTCATAAACTATAGCATGATACTGTATATGCAGCTTTTGTCTGTTACCTGAATGTGTCTTATATATATATATATATATATTTTTTTTGTTACCAGATATCTTCTTGCCAGTTTTTATACAAAGTATGAAGCTGTCCATTTCTTCATAAATACAACGTCGCTACTCAGTGTTCTCCTTCCCAAGCTCCCACAATTTCATGGTGTCAGGATATTTGGGATAAACAAGTACTAAAGAACGCTGTATATCTCCTCTACAACATTGTGTGTTTTGGGACAATGAGATCATCTGTCTGCTGCCTACGACTCCTTTTAAAATTGATGCTGATTGGCAGAAATTAACAGGCCATACCTCACAACCATTCAACCACCTAAAAGCATCCAGTTCTCCTTGGCACCAAAGATTTAGTAGGGAAAGGTCTTAATATACCCCTCTGAAGTAAAGGAGGATGGTGGATCAGATTCTTAACATCACGTAATGAGTTATGCACTGTATCCCGGCATGGAAATTGCATTCTGCCATTACAGCTCCCAATCACATGTGGACCACGACATTTGCCTTTACAACCCCCCCTTAGTCAAACAGGATGACCAAGTTCATTTTTGTATACTTTTCAAACTATACACCAGTGTCTGTACTAAATGAAGTACTTTAGTAAACAAACCGTGTATTGTGGTAAGATGATGTATACCATTTCACAGCATTAATTGTCATCAGGAGGGCCAGCCGTGCCGTGTGTCTCTTCTGCAACGTGTATTCACCAATCTAATGGTCATTGCGACTACGGAAGGCTAGAACCCAGAGAACTTTTCCTGCCAGCCGGGCTGAGTTGTCCTTGCTTAGTTAAATCAGCATTATGGCTTTGAAGAAATAAACTATACAGTGTGATTTCAGCCCTCACGTGGACTGGCACTACATAGTTTCATTTTCTTTAAGCTATTTTCCAAAAAATATTTCAGAACTTAATTCTAATCGTTTTATTCTATACATTTAGGTTGCTAATAAGGTTTATGTTGGCTTAACCAACGTGATGACGCTTGCCGCTGTATGAGATCGTGGTGCATTCGCAACACACTGTTTCACGTAAGCGCTAACTAATAGCAAATAACAGTATATTAAAGGAGACCGGTCATCTGAAAACAAATTAAATGAACTAGTAACTCCGAAACACGCAGTGTTTCTAATCGACCAATATATCCCATCGTTAAGCATATCGGCAGCATCGTTTCCTCCTGTTTGCAGTACATGGATTTCCTGGGTGGCGCTTGTGATATATTTAACAGATCAAACTTTTGCTAAGGGTATTAATGAAGTCACTTGCAGGCATATAGGTTTTAAAAATGGAGGTAATGTTTTATATTTCACAGCAAGCTTTACTCATCTACATATTTGCTGACGACGGGTCTCGCCATCAAAGAAAACTTAAATGATCTAAGATTTTAAACCCTTGAACTGGAGGTGATCATACCTACAACATAATAATACACGAGCAGTACATCATTCTCCAAGCTGCCAACTTCCTTAGTTTTGCTTGTGTTGATGTAATAAAATTCCCAGCTATGGGGAGTATCTGTCCGTTTTGTAGCCCCTATCGATATTTTCTATGACTTCATCAACATGATTAAAAGGATGTTAGCGGCTGAATTGCTCAGCGAGGTTGATGTAAGAGAGGATATCAGGGACAAAGAGCTGGGCAAAGGAGTGCCTTATGGAATAATAAAAAGCTGATCCTCTGTTCATTGTGTCCTGTGAAGGTGTAATATTTGCCAGTATACGCATTTTGTGCTGCAAGGACCACACATCTCTTTGCATGTGGTGTGAATGTTGTGTGTGTTCCAAAATGATTTAAATATATTCATAAGGCATTGTGAAGTGTATGTGTCATTTAAAAGCTGTTTCCTGTGATCCGTGACCAGTGGAGAATGACTAGATATTCAAATAAAGGGAACAAGCTCAGTGCATACTCTTCTCTTTTGATTATTTTATAATCACTCATAATCATGTATACACCCTCATAACACCATGTGCAGTGTGTGACACACCCAGAGATATGTTGTCAGTGCTAAATAATCTAATTGGTACATAACGTCACACACCTTGGTTGGTTAATATAACTATAGACCAATTCACTACAATGCGGAAGCCAAGAAACCACACCATAGTACAGCTCTGCATTTCTTTATGAAGGTACAAACCACGCAAAAAATACTCATCCAGATGGATTCTCAAAAAAAAAATGACACAGGTTAGTAATGTTTAGCGACTATAAACCTAAAGGCCATCGTGTTTTTAGCTGCATGCTTGCTGTAAGTATGTAATATGTAGGGTGTTCCTTTTCCGCATAAAAATTCCCTCATGCATTTGCCCCAAATCTCCCAGCCGACGATAAACTTACTGCCACTCAGCTACAGTTCTGGCACCGTAACTGCAGTGGGCTGATTCAATGGAATCACTTTCCTGCTTCAAACAGCAATCAGTGGCAAGAATTGTCAGAACACAGGAGGAGAGCAGCTGTAGCAGCAGGGCTGCAGCTTCTAGCTCAGGTAAAGTGTTTGTTCTTTTTCATTTTGAAGTATGCATTCTTCTTTAGTGGTGGCGTCAGGCACGTTACTGTCCCTTTAAACAGAAAATGCTTGGAGATGGACCACCACATACCCAGAACGAGTTAGCAGAACTGAAGTCATTGTTACTGGTGCATATCAATGTAGATGAGGACACCATCAGTGTCTTGGGTGTTCAACTTTGTAACTATGAATTAAAACAACCCCCCACGGTTCCAAACGGCACAGCCCGTGGGATGTTGTTACAACTCCCCAGGTATCTCTGGTCGTGTACATTTCTAGACTGCTTCACCAGTACCACCAGAAAAGCAGGTTTTGGGCTACCCTAACACACATGCAACCCTTCCTTGACTGATGATATCCTTACACATGGAGGTGCAACAGCCACAACATTAGATGTTCCATTATCAAAGGATGATCTGCTCGTACTATGCACACACACAAACACAGAGATACGCTACAATCCTCAATAGCGTAAACATTGTCTTTTCATGTACTCTTCACACGAAGGCCGTCATCTCACGCTCTCATACTGTGCCTAGAAATACTCATAGATAACAGTAAGCTGTTTAAACATGCAATTCCAAAAAACAAAGAAATGCACCAAGTCTTGACATTTTAAAGCATAAAATGTTTAATTTAACAAAATGTGATACAGGCTATTTTAACTGCTCAGTCCTGAGGCTCATACTTAAAGCCACCGCTCTCAGATGTGGCAGCAATAGTAATAATATCTTGCAACTCATTTGATACCGGAAAAATTATTTTTTGACTTTCAGTTGGCTGACTCGGCACCCAGCAGCATGAAGAATTATTTTTTTTTTCCGCTGACCCACAGAAAGCCCCAGTTTGACCAGCTCTGTTAAACAATCCAAAGCCATGGGCCCCAGGGCTGAAAGGTATCATAAAAGTAGACTTGTATAAATCAAGAAATATAAAATATTCAGAAAGGAAATATATATATTGGTAAAACTGATTGTCCTAAACACTGTTCCTGACAAAATGTACTGTTGGATTTCGAACTGATCGGTGAACTTCTGAACAATATTGTCAAGCTGGCCGCGAGGCCGTAGACTCCCTCAAATACTGTCACAAAAAAGCGTGGGACGGCTTTGACACTTGCGTTGCTTGAGTACGCACCGGAGCATACATCAGGCTGGACGGTTAGCGGTACTGAAAAAGTTTAAAATCGCTAACCCAGAGCACTTTGATAAAACAGGACAGACATCAGAGGTTCCAGTGAACTGCAGCATTGAACTGGCAGAGGTCAGCAGAGATGTTAAAACAGTATAGCAAAGTTCCTGCATATGAATCCTGAGGCATATTGTATTCCACGTCCATGGTCATTTAAAAAAACACAACAAAATAGTCCTTACTGTAGCCGACCTATTAACGTGTAGTCCCTGCTCCCAATCACGATGGACAAGAAAACAGTGGCCTACCACAATAATATAATCTGATTAAATTAGGATGAGATTGGGAAATAATGTTATGAGAACACAAACTGAAAGCGAAACTATAATACATTTCTCATTTAAAACCATCACATAAATATGGAGAAAACCAGGGTCTCTTAATATGCGTGGAGCTATGGAGCTTCAAAGGAAAACTGCAAAGAAAGGGCATGTTGATGGGCTTGATCAGGAAACATGCCTGTTCTGACACAGACATTGCCTCACTATGTGTTTGGGCAAAAAGGCCAGCTTCTTTCACCTTAATTCTGTGACCAATGATATCCATTACAGAAAAAGCAGGATATAAACTTAGTGTAAAGACAGTCGCACTCTAGCTGTAAACCCACAAGCAGCACAAGCCCGCAACAAATGATCGATGTGTCCATGTAGAAGTTCATTTTACATTCAAGGTTGTATCTGATCCCCGGCTGGGATGGTTGGTGGTCATATCTCACATGCATAAGCTTGTTTTTTTTTCCAGATCCAGAAAAGGTGTACATCTTTGGTATGAAGAGATTATAAGGACTATATAGAAAGCAAGGAAATATTCTCCTTTTCACGTTATAAGGGTTTAGATTGAAACTTTGCTGGTCCCTCACAGAAGCAAGGCATATCGCAAATAAAAGAAGACTGGCTCAACCAGTTTATTTTAAGCCCTTGGCAGCTTAGTCCAACCTATTGCAATCTGATTTGAAACGAGTGAAGGAGGGGAGGGGAGGAGAAAAAACGGCAGAGATTTGATTAATGAGCCCTGGTCGATCAGAATGCAGGCTGCAGAAGTGACATCCGTAGCTCACCCACTTGCCACTCACTGGATTAAAGCCAAGGTCCTGCTTCATCTCTGCAGCGGACGTCTGACTTTCTTCTTACGTTTAGACTTTGTGTCACTTCTGGGAGCGCTCTCTGGTTTAGGTGGTCCAGAGGGGGATTGTGCTCCCTGTGGGGGCTGCTGTGAAGTGTTGAAAATATCTCTGTTGGGCATCTGGCCTGGAGACCCTTGGAATATTCGGTTCAAGATGTTTTGCAGATCAGCAACAGAGGTCGGACTGCTTTCTGAGGGAGCCCTAAATAAACGGAGCAATAAAAATACACGTTTTTAGAGCCTCGCAGAGATCAAATTCTTGTACTTAATAAACTGAGTTTGCAATACAGCTTCACCTCCCAGAAGTGCTGCATAACAATGAGAAATTGCCCCACGTTAAAGATTCATTTTATAGGGCCAATTCAGCACTTGCTGAAGATGAAGCTCACTTGGACCTTTTTAATGCATAGTGCAACTCAGAGTTATAATGTCCAACTCGCCTGCAAATTCACTCTTTAGTGAATTTACCACTCCATCTACAACTACTCAAATCAGCAACTCACACAACTTTAAAACCTAGTTTACCGATAATTTCTAGCGCTGCACAACCCTGCCAATAATTCCATTGAAAAGGTACTACAAACCAATAATTGCTCTTGTAGCAAATATTGATTGT
Organism: Spea multiplicata; assembly: GCA_009364415.1. Taxonomy (NCBI): domain Eukaryota; kingdom Metazoa; phylum Chordata; class Amphibia; order Anura; family Pelobatidae; genus Spea; species Spea multiplicata. Next base: position 39,194,798 of record VKOC01000002.1, on the reverse strand, counting down.
ATTGAAAAAAAATACTGACAACATCCAACAATCTGCTGAGAAATGTGTAGACATGGGAAGGCCTGGAATAAAGAAAGAAAAAAAAAGTTTTTTCCCCTAAATAGTTTTTGAAAAAAATGTAGCGTGGAATATGTTTATGACATGGTATTCAAACATTCATACATAACATACATAAGGACCTTCATGAAAGACTTCAAATATTGGAAATGTAATTCTCAAATAAGCGCAATATGCATTTCTGTCTCTAGGGGTGCTGCAGGGAGAAAGGGTTGGGTTTAGTTTGGTTGTGGCCGGGCTCCATCTTGTTGGTATACAGAAGTTCCCCCTATCATGTTCACCTATAGTCCGAGTCTGGCCAGTAAAAGCGTTTTTTGTTTTCTCCTCTCAGTAAACGGTGAGACCAACACCCTGTTCTCATATATATATATGTTGAAATGTTCTTAACATGTACAGACCTTGTTCCATTTGTGACATAAAATAGTTGTATATTATTTACTGAATAAGCTGTACTTTTATTTCAAGAATACTTTTACATACACAGCATTTCAGGTTTCCACTGTAAAAAATAAATGATTTTCAATTTGTAAAACAACTCCATTCTGCACCCCCCCAAAGTTTCCTGCATGTGTGGGGGGTCCCCATGGCTTCATGTGCAAGCCCACCTAGATACTAAAGCATCTTATAAAAATAGTTTGATATTCTAGAACATGATTCATATTGAAAACGTATTACATAAACATTATTTTAATATAACAGTAAAGTAGATTTAAAGTAAAACTATTCTGCAAAGATGGCCATTCCATGTTACCTGTGCAGTCCATCGAGTACAAACTCTGGCCATTATTTGTATTTGCCATTCATACCATCCTCACATACTGCATGCTTCAATGTGACGCTCTCGCCAACAAAGCAGCGCTGTACCATATATGCAGAAATAACTGGCGCATGCCAACGTCCTGATGAGCATACGATACATGATGCTTGGATACAGATACTTCTACTTAAGGGTGAGTAGCCATGATAACGCTACGATGGGGAGAGGTCCACTTTCATAAAACTCATTCTCATACTCATTCTCATATTTCTACCAGACCAACTGATTTCAGAACTCCAGTTTGTCTATGGGAATGGAGTTTACATGTCACAAGCCAGAGGTTATGGGGCTAGATACACTTAACCTACAAATATTAAAATGATTATTTGTGGCTTTGTTTTTTATATAAAAACAATTTTGGCTTTTGTTCACACTATATAGTATGAGATTGTCTATCCAAACCTTCGTCGCGCTGTGTTGGTGGGATTCCTTGAGCCAAATGAGATGTGATAGGGGACACGGTGAGTATCTGGTGAAATTCCAACTCGCTGGCATCCTGCCCATTCTACAGAAAAGTGTAAAATAAGAGAAAAAAAGCATAGCACTTGAGGCATTTGTTAAATGTCCAATATCATCTTAATGTCAGATACAAACAGCATAAAATCTATTTGAGACAACATCGCAGACAGCTTGCAGGCTCTGTGGTGTTAATGACTTTGGGCTAGACTCACAGGCCACACGACTGGTAACAGCTGTTCTTACACTAAAAGAAGGTGCGTTCCCATCGTTCTTCCTAATTTCATTTATTTATTTCAATGTCTCACTGCACTTTCTTACCCGTTATGTCAAAGACTTTCCCTTGCATCATGGCAAAGTATGTTATTTTCAGTCCAAGCATACTGGATTCTGCCCAAAAGTCTCCCTCCTCTGCTGGGTGCATCTTTCCACAGTCTGCGCAGTAACGTGCATTTGCAGGATCCCGGTCCATTTCAAACCTCCTATCAATGACAACAGTGGGATTGCTTAGCCACATATAGTGTTCCAGACTCAAAGGGCCTTTATAATGCAGGCCTGTCACGTCCAGATCACGACTGAGCACACAAGGGGCATATTAATTAATATATATATATAATATATATATATATATATATATATATATATATATAGTGTGTGTGTGTACAGTTTACCCATTTAAATTAAAATCTAGGGTACTTAATGTTGACTTTAAAAAGGGAAAGAACCTTAAGGATAAAGACATTTATTGAGGCAGCTTGTTTCACTTGCATTTATTTTTAGTCCTGTTTGAAATGCGCACCCCTGTCACAAATACAAATCTCTAGTCTCATTTTATACTTGAACACCTGTTCATACCTTACATTTAATCTTCTGCTGTCAACACATATACATGGGCTGACAATTAGCCGCAAAATACCCTTCAGCATTGAGTCTTGTGGGAGAAGTTGGGGGATGGGGGACAAAAGCGCAAATAAAATAAATTTTAGCCTTGTAACCCTAAATATGACTAGCAAGCCTCGCATAACTAATGACATTTACATTTTAAAATAACAGAATATCAAATATCAAGAGCTGCTCATCAATCAGGCCAAAACCATTAATGACATGTTACTATCAGAGAAAAGAAATCCTTGGGACTTTGGTCAGTGGGGTCTGAACCCAGGAGGTCCGTCTCCTGGTGAACACGCCGTACCTGTGTTTTCCCTGACATTTGCTACACATCATGCTGTTCATAGCCTCTTTCAGGTCATCCTGCAGCTTACTGAGGAATTCATTCATTGACTTGGCAAGCTCACTTTCTGACATCTTTTTCCTGCAAGGATAAAAAAAATTACATGAACCTCAAGATTGTAAGCTTGCGAGCCGGGCTCTCTCCACCTTATCTATCGGTTTGTCTTAGTCTGTCAATTCTAGTCTTGTCATACCCCTTGAATAATTGTACTGTACATAAATAAAAGATAATAAATAACACTGTGGAAGCTTCTTCTAGAAGTTTAACAAGAATAAATGTTGCCTATACACCTGGGAAAAAAATATTGGTTTATATGAAAAAATGTCAAAAACTTCTTGTGGCATTTTAACAGCAAAAGCAGCAAATCTGGGATAAAACTATTTTACTCACATTTCATATTCCTTGCGTTTCTCAGGGTTGCTCACGGTGTCCCATGCTGCACGTAATACCTTGAATGCTTCTTCAGCTCGAGGGTGATTATTCTTGTCTGGATGAACCTATCAAGATTTAGAAAAACTGTTCTCTTTTGCTCTTTATACAATTTTCTGGGGTGTGACAGAACACGATACTTTTTGACTATAATTTGTATAATGTTCTTGGCAAACTTTGAACATTTAAATTATCAGTTTAAAGAACATATCAAGGCATTCATTCACATAGCTGAACTTCTATGGCTCAGATGTTGTGACAGTTAGTGAATTAAAGGCATATTCTTGCCATTCTTCTCCCCCTCTCTTTAATTTTCCCATTAACATTAGTTCTGTCATCACATTTCCGCATTGCAGTCAACATAAAAAACAAGCTTCCATTAACATCCCATTTTAACTTCAGTTTCTCTTGAGTACCCTGTTCACAGCCCGTATTTGATGTCAGCTAATATTCTACAAATTACATTTAATTTACCGTTACGTTCAATTTTACCCAATGCCGTGAATCGCAACCTTACAGGTTTGTGTTACAAATTGCGCAATTGCAGGCACTTAAAAAAAATAAAAAGGCAAAACTTATTTTGAGCTGTTTGAGGGCCAGGACTTTTTCCTCGTGGGAGGCAGGCCTATTTTTAATGTTTTGCTATAGTTTACACTTTACCTAGAGACATCTATGTATTTTTCAGGTCTAGTTAAGCTGTTCATAGATACGTTCAGGGAAACTGTGCATCCGTTCATGATCATCCATAATGGTATAACCCCCCCTCCTCCACTAAATTAAAGGACTTTCCACAATAACTTGTGTGACTAATGACACCACTTCTACTCTGTCTGCATGATCCAATGGATCTGCTAGAGAACAAATCTGCAAATAGACAGAAAATCTCTCACTTACCAAGACAGCCAGCTGACGATATGCTTTCTTGAGCTCTGTGTCCGATGCGTTCACATCTACACCCAAGACCTGAAATGGATTTAACTCCTCCTCCGGAATGTCAGCCAGAGTCAAGAGCCGTTCCACCTCCTCTCCAGGCTGATAACGGCCTGAGTTTGGAAATCCTGCTGAACTCCACGAGGGTTCTTTGTGTGTCCTAAACTTCCACAATCTTGATTTCCATTTCCCAAACTGGCTGAACAAACGACTAGAGGTCCTGTTTTGTGTTAATAAGGCCCAAATTCTATGCAACTGTATGGAGATCCAAGAACCCCAACGATTGTCTCCATCTACTCTACTCACGGTTCTTTTAACGTATTGCCAACACAGCCGGACACAACCCACAGTGAGCATTAGAAGCAGGAAAAGTAGAGCACATAACATTTTCAGAACACGCAAAAGCCATGATCCAAAACAGCAAGTGAGGTGCCAAGAGTCCTTTGTCCGACGATATGTCCACAAACCAAAAGTCTGTAGCTGAATTTTCAAGAGATTAAGGTCACGAGCTGGCAGCAGCACCTTGGTGTAAAGTAGGATGCCTAGCATCTCTACATACTTTCCAATCAACCGCACAAAATCAATAATTAACTGGACACAGGAAGTTGAGAGAAGGATCAAGGGCTGAGGTACCAGAGTCTTCAGCTGGTGTCTGCCCTCACCATGGCTTTTCTTCCTACCCAATTTGTGCTTGCCACTAGAGTGCTGTGGTTGTCGGCCATCCCTTCTCAATTCCCCTCTTAGGTTAGGACGGGCTTTTCCTCTACGACCCCCCTTCCTTCCACCTGCTCCCTTCCAAGAATCATCATCAGCTTCCATTTGCTTTCCATTTTCTCCATCTTCCTCCCTTTCCTCATCCAATGGACGCTGCAGGTAGGGAGAGAAATGGTGGCAGCCTCGTCTACAAGTATGATCACCAACGTCTGAGTATGTGCCACCAGATGGGTCTATGTTAGTAGTGCATCCACAGTCAAGTTCAAAAGGTGATGGTGGTCCATGGCTTGCGGTGTCTGGCATTGGCTGATGGTCAAAGATCTCATTCAAATCAGATGCTAAAATATTTCCAGCTTTCTCTTTAGTAAGGAACTCCTTAGTCCATATATCCTCCTCTTTACCAAACTGTTCAGGTGTTAGTTCTCCTTCACTTGTGTTTAAATGAGGGACGCAACTGTGTTTATCCACAAATGAAGCTTGGCTCTCAACCCACCCTGGTGCCAGTTCTGATATCCCTGTGCCATTCTGTTCTGAATAAAGTCTTACATTCTTTTTTTTGAAGAGGCAATTTCCTTGCATAGATACACGTGTCCCCATTTTTTCTTATATCTCTTCTGTGCAAGGCTGGACTGGGGAGGCATTGCTACCATTTCCTATACCTCCCTCTAGTTGTTTTTCCATAATTTTTTACCCTCAAGGGGCAGGAGGCAGATGTTAAGTTATTGCATTCATCGTGTCTTCTTTGGTCTGCAAAACATAAAAAATGTAAACATATTGCTGAACCTTTCATACGCTTTTTTATTTTAGAAAGAGTGCGGCCAGGACTTGAATGTCTATTTCCCACCTTAAGACATGAGAGGGATAACAAAATATTAGGAAAAAGAATGAAAATAGAATAAAAACACTATAAAAGCAATGATAAATGAGTGGACCTTGTCTGCAATGAAAGGTAACTGTTCGGATGATGTAGATGTATTTTGAGAATCAGGGGAGCTGCTTTTTCACAACTGGAAAGATTAGCATTAAATGAATGATTCCTTAATGTTATGATGCACGATATGGAATACAGTTCTGGGAAACAAACTGGAAATGGTTTACTTAAATATACAGTCCCTCAAGGAGGCTTGTGGCCAGTACATGCTGAAACATCTTATCTCTAAAAAGGTCTACGAAATGCATGCATATCAAATCATTTATACTCAATTATAGATGGGAGAAAATAAGTAACTTGATATAATTGTCGTGTTCTACAAATCCAGTGTTCTAGTGGGGTAGCTTTAGGGGAACTAGTTGACCCTCAACTTGCCCATACAGTCAAAAAAAAATTGCATAGGTCCCATAAACCCCTAATGCCTAGGGTTTTGCAGGGCATGGGGACCACTGGCTGCAGACTGCTGTCAAACCCCATTCACAGCAATACAAAGAGACACTAATTGGAAACTGTCTCCAGCGCGGTCTTCGCCGTCAGGGCCGGCTCTACCATGGGTCACTTAGTTGGCGTAGGCAGCAGCGGCATGCAACAGCTGGAAGCATCTCTATCTGTAGCTTCAAGAGAGTTTTGGTGGAGATTTTCTACCATTAGTGTCTTTTTGTATTACAGTGATTATTTAGTATTATTGGTTATTCACATACTGGCTGACAGGCTGGGGAGAGTGAGTTCCATGCCAGGTACATTCTGGTTTCTTCCCATATGTTTAATAAGGTACTAATGCATTTATAAACTTTACTTAATGAAAGATTTAATTGATTTTTTCTCCAGTTATTTAACGTATTTATCAATTTAAGATCTATCAATAAATTAGTGTATTAATCAGCTTAATAAATTGATTCATATTTTCACTAATTTATGATTTATTAAATGGATCATCATTTATATATTTGGCAATTATTTAATGTATTGGATCATACTTATTAATAAAAATCTCACAAAAAATGTAGAGTAGTAGAAACCTTTTTTTAATAAATTATCTTTATAACAGGAAATATTTCTTGATTATAACATACACTATATGGACAAAAGTACACACCTCTTAATTATTAAATTCAGGAGTTTCAATCAGATCCACTGCCACAGATTTTTAAAATCAAGCATCTAGCCATGCAGTCTACATCTACAAACATCTAAGGGGGGGTCTTTCCGAAGAGCTCAGTGAATTGAAGCGTGGTACAGTGATAGGATGCCAACCTTTATAATAAGTCAGTTTGTGAAATCTGACCCCGGCTAGATATTCCACGGTCATCTGTAAGCGGTATTATCAGAAAGTGTAAGTGTTTAGGAACCGCAGCGACTTAGCCATTGAAGCAGAAGATCATGTAAAGTCACAGAGCGGAGTCACTCAGTGCTGATATCAGCACAAAAACTGTGCGTTGGGCGTTTCATGGAATGAGTTTCCATGACTGAGCAGCTGCATGTAAGCCTCACATCACCAAGTACAATGCCAAGCGTTGGATCAAGGGGTATAAAGCACACCGCTACTGGGCTCTGGAGAAGAGGAAACGTTCTGTGGAGTGAAATTACGCTTCTCTGTTTGGCAGCCCGATGGACAAGTCTGGGTTTGGCGAATGTCAGAAGAACGTTACCTGCCTGCCTGCACTGTGCCAACTGTAAAGTTTGGTGGAGGAGTGATAATAGTATAGGGCTATTTTCCACTGGTTGGGCCCCATACTCCAAGTGAAGGGGAATCTTAATGCTTCAGCATACCAAGACATTTTGGACAATGGTATACTTCTAACTTTGTGGGAACAGTTTGGGGAAGACTCTTTTCTATTCCAGCATGCCTGTGCCCCAGTGCACAAAGCAAGGTCCATAAAGACATGGTTGGATGAGTTTGGTGTGGAAGAACTTGGCCCACAAGGAGCCCTGACCTCAAACCTATTGAACACATTTGGGGTGGACTGGAACAGAGATTGTGAGCCAGGCCTTCCCATTCAATATCAGCGCCTGACCTCACATGGGGAAAAATTCCCGCAGGAACACTCCATAATCTTGTGGAAAGAAGAATGGAAGATGTTATAGCTGCAAAGGAGGGACCAACTACATATTATTGTCTATGTATTTGGAATACTTTCTTCTATATAGTGTATATTATATATTAACGGGGCATATGACAGTAGAGCATCACCTTAGAAGAGAGAGAGGGGAGATATGACAAACTTTAAACGTATAAAAACTAGATCCTAGATCAAACCCAAATTTGTTAACCCGTGCCATAAACAAATATTTGGCAAAATAACATTTATGCTGACATATATGCCAGTTGACACTTTTATGAATCTCACTGTTTCTGAACAACAATTTTTACCATATGTTTGCTCAATTATGATTCCCCTTCCTCATTTTAATGTGCCGATAGAAATGATTTGTTTTTTCCAATCACAAATAGGGCTTTCCGACGATACCATGTTTATAGATATATGTAATAGATGCAAGCGTTACAATAAAGTTCCTCATTTATTTTGAATAATATATTAAAGGTTAGGAAAGAATTGAAAAGAACAGGTTAAGTTCCACTTCTGAATCCACCATTGCCTCGGCTGATGTTCAGAAAACCCAAGTGTGGTGGGAGTTCCCCTTTAAGTTTATACAGCATAATACATTTCTTAACACCGTCCCTTTAAAAGCAGCTTCTGTAAAGACCACGTTACCTGATACATATTGCCAGAAGTGTCTTAAAATGACTTTCTCATTTCTGACAAAGGAAATCAAGTTGAAGAACAGAGACAAAGTGAAAAAAGCCAGAGGCACATACTTTGTTACTCACTGGGCTACCAAATATAAAAGATGTAAAAGCCAGCTTATTTGTGGATTCACCTCACTACACCATAAAGGTATTAAACCTCTCCTTTAAGCAGAACTAGAGGAAGGTTGGATCATAACAAGTACACAAAGCAGGTGTAACAAAATGTTTTTTTGTATGAGCTTATACAAGAGAACCACAGAACAGATCGTTTACGGGGAAAAGGTACGCTGGAGGTGCAAATCCACGGTGGCAAAAGTTTTGAAATAGGCATACTAGGTAACAATGTTAAAAGTGGAAATGTGCTATGAGCATATCTAAAAGCTAGTAGCCCTGGAAGCCTACATGAACACAGGCGCCCGCACATCTTAAGTCTTACTTAATGCAAAACTGAAAGCAGCATGGACTTATGGATACCATAAAACGTGGTCCTAAAAAAATCCAATTCATTGAAATCCAACTTTGGGTGGATTGTAGAGTTCACAGGTGGATAAAGGACAAACTGCCTGAATGAAAGTTGCAGGTGAAGGAAGTAGCTCAGACTCCTGTGTCGAGGCACTGCTTCGGACGACAAATAAGAAAATGATGTACTGAAACGTTCCTTTTTGGTTGAGGACATGGTAAGAAGAGGAAGGATATCAATCCTATTACTCATATGCTTTTTAAAGTGATATAGAACATCCAGAATCCACCTAGTAAAGTGACTAATGCTATAGAACACATTCAATGGCACAATAACACATGTAATAATCGTGAAAGCGGTATACTACGTTATATATCCTTTTCCCAAAAGAGTTGCTTTAGAAATCGGAGTGGGTGCTGCTTCCAGTGTGATAGAAAGTAAGAAACCGGCTAAAATATTATTTATTGAAGCAATATGCTAAATCGGTATGATGTCTAGAATTCACATGGGAGTAAATTACAGGACTCTTTACACTGCCCACCCCTCAGTAAAATGAATGCAGGGGGGTAGAATCCAAATGTGGAAATAGCGGGCACAACGGTGAATGAGCACAATACTCAAAGAAGTATACGATACAACGACAAAAACGGGTTTGTTGCTAAGGCATTAGCAGTGCTTGTCAAATGTAAGCGTTTGTAATCGTGTGTCAGTTTATAAGGTGCTTTCCTCGCTCACAGCGCGTGTACATAACATTCAAATGGCAAATTCCATCCCCACGTTACATGATCACTCGGTTAAATACCCAATATAGTGCTCTGTTTGGTGACGGGGCTCTAATTTCAGGAAGATCGTGAATAAATTAATGAAAATTTCAAAAAAGGGCTGTTAAAAGAACAGATACTTCCAAGAGTGACTTAAACAAGAAGAAATATGTCAAAATTAACTGCACAAATATAATATATATATATAGTACTTTCTATACATTCACCTACGCATAATGTGCGTGTACACCGAAGTGCAGCTACCGAATAAATGTTACTGCCACACAGGGCTGCACTTAAACACTTAAAAGCCACTCATTTACGGTACCCTGACACAGTGTGAACGCCTTCGTATCTCCAGAGATGATATAGTGAGAAGAAGCTGTCAAAATAGTTTATGGTAAGAAACGGACCTTTAACACGGGGTGTGCCATCTGCTGTTACATATAACACGCCGGGTGTCCTGGGATCGCTTGGGTCATTTCCAGGTGACAATAAAGGTTATATAGTTATGAGCAGAAAAGTTTAGACTGAAGTCCCTGCTGGTGCGCTGACACACACACACACACACACACACACACACAACACACACCACACACACACAACACACACACACACAACCACACACAACACCACACACACACACACACACACACACACACACAACACACACACAACAGCAACACACACACTTTGTGTATATGACAACCTCGGTATGTTAATATTGGGGTGGGATAATAAAATGGCGAACCCCCTCACACGCATAACTTCTTACCCAGCCCAAACGCGCCGGAGGCAAAGCAGACGCTGCCCCTAAAACTCCACAACCAGCGGGGCAAAATTAATCGTCTTCCCAAGGCCTCTCCTCTCGGTTGCCAAGCTGAAGCGTACTGCCCGACATCACTTCCGGGAAAGACGCAGATCGAACGTTAACACGTCAGCGCGGCGACGCAACGTCATCATCAGTCGCTGTGTACAGACAGTACGCGCCATGTTGGGTGAGGTAATCGAAATGTGTAGTTGGAGTGTGTTATGTCATCAATGTGATATTTTATATATTGTCAGACTTAAAGGTATAATGCGCTTAAAGATGATAATCGATTCTTTATAGGTATATAAAGGTATCGGTTTGTAGTTTATAACTGGATGGAGACAAAGTTTTCTTTATTATTTCATACTTCATAGGCAGGAAATGATACATATTTTAGATAATTGGATGGAACTGTTGCTTGGCAAGTATTCATTTTTCTTTTTGTAGCTTTTCTTTTGATTTTTTTTCTTTAGTACAACATCCTTGTATATCTAGTGTTCTTTATCACACAGAGATAGAAATCTTCAATAAAAGTCTTGAAAGTTAAAAAGAAAATATATAATAAATTCAGGCACATCAGAGCAAATTTAGTAGGAGCGGAAATGTGATGCTTTTTGGATACTTTTTATGCTATTTACTATTAAAATAAAGAAAATTACAACAAAACCATGAAAACAACGATTTGCGTCACTTAGTTGTTAGTACCCTCTGGTACGATTGCACCCTTCCCATATTAACATACACAGTATAATACCTCTGTGTCACTTAGCGATTAATACCTTCTCTGACCAAGCCCAATCCAAAGACATAAGCTTTAGGCTTATAAATAGTATATATAGGACACCGTAGGGTCCCCGAAAACTCACTGCCCCATGCATTTTTCATACGCAGTGATGACTTCATCACACAAACCTCTGCATTTTAATAGCAAAGCTTTGTGTTGCATATTGATCGTACCCTCTTATACCCCTGACTGTGTGCAATCCAATAGCTCTGAAGTAGGGGGTAGGACTCCACAGGGATCCCTCAAACACTCTACCTCATTTCTCATACATGTTAATGATTAATCAAATTCTCAGACATTATGCATCCAAACTAGGTTAACTTCTCAGACATTATGCATCCAAACTAGGTTAACTTGGTTGTGTCCATTAGCAATGCTCTGCCTCCAACTTTGTGGGAACAGTTTGGGGAAGGCTCTTTTGTATTCCAGCATGACTGTGCCGCAGTACACAAAGCAAGGTCCATAAAGACATGGTTGGATGAGTTGGATGAGTTTGGCGCGGAAGAACATGACTGGCCCGCACAGAGTCCCAACCGCATCCCCATTGAACACCTTCGGGGTGAAGTGAAACGGAGATTGCGAGCCAGACCTTCTCATCCAACATCAGTACCTGACCTCACAAACGCTCTACTGGATAAATGGGCAAAAAATCCCACAGAAACACTCCGATATCTTGTGGAAAACCTTCCCAGAAGAGTAGAAGCTAATATATCTGCGAAGGGGGACCAACTACATATTAATGCCTGTATATAGAATGCGATGTCATGAAAGTCCCTGTTGGTGTAACGGTCAGGTGTCCCAATACTTTTGTCCATAAATATATCACCTAGTATGACACAGAGAATATTTAATATACAGGTAACCTATAGTTGGTTTTACATGCAGGAAAAAGTTAAATTCGATCTGCCTGCTGAACAACTTAATGGTCACTGAACTCTGCTGTAGGGTATCTGTTTAAAACTGTGTGCTAGATGATTACCCTGGACAAAAGCCATGCAGAAACTGCACTTTTGCCACAGCGGATAAAAGGGGTTTTTGTACTTTAGGGATCAGAGACCATGTGGCGGTATTAGAACATGGCACACAAGGTAGTTTATTCATTTCTAAGGATGGCCACCTATACTAGTTTTTTTTCACCAATATACTACGATATTCTACAAGATGTATAAAATATAATCTAGATATTAATATTTGCAGATGTATCATTCCATTTCTGTACTAAAGTTTTAGCACCCGAGAAACATTATAGTATTTAACCATCAGGAGGAGCCAAATAATCATTTCATAAACTTCATAAACTTTGGTGCTGATTTGAAGCATGTTGGCATCCCACTTATTTTTAGGGACAGTGTAAGGAGGGATGCAATTGAAGGGCAGCCTTCCATACCACCCATCCAGAGATTATCTAGTGATTATCAGCAAACATCAGACCTCACCATGTATTCTTATGCAATGTTGTGTGATTAGTTATTGTTTTAGATGATCATCCCTGTGGCAGTGATATAGGTATTGCTGTGCTTGTGGTCTAGGTTGGGTAATTGCTGAAAAAGATGTACAGGTGCGGTATGGCCGCTGAGTGCACGCTAAGTACTTGATGAGTTTTCATGCAAAGAAGTAATTTCATTATGACAGGATGCACATATTATGCTTAAGCTTTCTTTTCTACTCCCATAGCAGTAAGATAAAACACATTTTCTTGAACAAAATGATCAGGATACTGCAGATCAATAGGGTCTGCAAACAAGTCAAGGGTATTGAATTTTATGCTGAACATACCGAAGCTGGTGATATATTCTTAATGAAAAAGAAAGAAACAGGACTGAAAGGTACTATCAATTCAAGATGGAAGAGGTACATTCAGTGCGTACTCTGGCCTAGGTCCCCATAGAGTGCTGTTCCCAGTGTGTCATATGTCCTTGTTGAAGATCTCAACATCCTAAAGCTCCTTAGTAAAGACAGGGCCCATGGGGGGAGGTGGCTGGAAGCGCTGCCTGGGGCAGCAACAAAGATTTGCTGGATACATTGCCTTAGAGATGTTCTTCCTGGACTTTGAAATGTCCTGAGTGCATTGGAATTTTATGTATTTAATAGAAATACAGCAATTG
>VKOC01000002.1:39146363-39175859 GCA_009364415.1 Spea multiplicata | reverse complement strand
TATATATATATACCTCCAGAAATGCATTTTAACTCCCTATATGCTACTCAGCCCCATGATATGGCTTTTAACTCCCTATATGCTAGAGTGGCATATAGGGGTATAAGGCATATCATGGGGCAGAGGGGCATATAGGGTGTTAAAAGGCACATCATGGGGCAGAGTGGCAAATAGGGGGGTATAAAGCATTTCTGGGGGCAGATGTGCATAACTGGGGGGGGCAGGTTGGCAAATAAAAGGAAATTAAAAATATATTTTTCTCAATCATAGCTTTTATTAAATATGAAAAAATAGTTTACATGAATTAATATTTACCAGTAAAATATTTTTCCTATAGGGTCGTCTTATATTCAGGCTTTTTGTTTTTTTCCTAAATTAATATTTTGATTTTGGGGGTCGTCTTATAATCAGGGTCGTCTTATAATCGAGCAAATACGGTAGTTGCAGTAAAAATCTATGTTTCTAACTTAGCCGCACCCTCATTGTCCCCCCGTCTTTTTTATATTTAACTACATATCCTTTTTCTGCTTTTGACCTTTTTGATTCGGCTTTATCCATGATGACTTTAAAAAGATGACACACATTAAAAGGTACCTCTGTATGATTCAGATTAAATATTAATCTCTAAATGCCATTACAATAGGTTTACTTAGTATACTAAACCGATCTCTGCTTTCAGCGCAAAATAATTTTGCAACATACTGCAAATGGCCATAAGCTAAAGTGGATGGCCTTGGAACCGTACAAGCGTTAGATCTAACGTGAAGACACACAACCATGTGAAGTCTTTATTTAATTAAAATTTAGTCTGTCTGCGTTCACAGAACGGCTTCATTACAAAAAAAAAAACAAAAAACAACAGCAATAAAAATATTAATGGAGCGTAGCTTCCACTTTTAAAAAATCCATTAAAAGGGGGGGAAAAAAAAACACTAAAGTCCCATCATAGCAGAATACACTGGCGCATCTGTAAACAAAACAAAAGTGGAAATCAGTTAGACATATTTCACATAGTAATTTACAAAACATTATGGCGACTCCTGCTACTGTACATAATTAAGTGTAAATGACTACCATCATTTATATGTGCAGAAATCTATAACTGGTACATTTTACATTATTGTTCTAAACACAAAGGTATCCACAAAAAAGTATATTGAGCAGATTCAGCCACACATATATATATATATATATATATTATATATATATATATATATATATATATATATATATATATATATATATATATATAAAGTTCTAAAACACAACCACACAAAAACTATGGAGTCCAAAGGGAAAAAAAGGCACCTGAAGAACAAAGGATTGACAACGAAATTAAACCAGTCTAATTGTAAATGACCTTCTCCAAATTACAAAATACTAATCACCTCCATTAAATCAAGGAAAAGCAGCGTCGCATAGGCGATACTTTGTGATTGACAACATATGTGTTTAGGAGATTAGATTAGCAATGATCCAATAAACTTCTACTCAGCAGTTTACCAGTGTCTGACCCACATATCAATAGAATGAAAACCCAAGTGTTATAAATCACATTCAGATGCATAAAGCAGGTCGGACAGTAACATACACTTCAGATTGTTATTTTAAATCGCCATGGCCGGCATGCGCAGGTAATGTCTAGTCAGCATTATTAGGTCTGTAAGGAAAGGATAAGTATTAACAGTTGTCTGTTCAATAGAAGTATCATGTGTTAGGTCGGTGAGAGCGAGTGAGGGCCAGTCACTGAGTAGAGGATGGGTCATCACTGCTGTCAGTGTCAAGGAGAATCTCATTGATTTTACTTTTTGGGCTGTTCTGATTCTCTGGCTCCGGAACCTTCCAGTCCATCTTACGTCCCTTTTCATACAGCCCTTTTAGAACCTTGCGGAAATTTTCGGGCTCTGTTCCATTCCGGCTCAGCTCCAGGTACTTGCGATATAGCTGCAGAGCAGTCCGTGCATCCTCTATGCTGTCATGTGTCTCCCCTTGATTTAAGGTCAAAAATAATTAAAAAAAAAAAATACACTAAACTAAAACCAGTACAAACTGTTAGAAAAAGCTCAAGTAAACAGGGGGGGGAATAGAAGTAGGCAAAAGTAAGAGTAAGAAGATGTGAACAAAAGGAAACATTTTACCAGACTGAGGAATACAAATTGTCACTGAAGCCAAGACATAACAGAAATTTGCATAACTTCTTTAAACCAAGACAACAAAGCAAACACGATCCAAGCACAAAACCTTACCAAGGAAGTACCAGGCCAAATAACGAAGAGAAATCATCCTCTTGCGTGGAATATGAAACAAATACACTGTGTCGATCACCTGGTCTTTTGGCACCTGACAGGACAAATTGAGAGCAGTTCACCACACAAACATCAAGTATACAAACAAGTATATTAGGTTTTTTGAGGGTTTTTTTTTTGTTTTTTTTTAACATAATGAACATGCAATGTGTCATACCATCAGGTTTATCACTCTAAAGTCTTTCTGCAGTCCATGTCCAACAAACTTGACCCCCACGTCAATGAGGAATCTTAACTTTAGGTAGGTAGATTTGAGGGTTGTCAAATGCTTGGATGAGATCTTGGCATCTAAGTCACCTGGTTTAATGCCGGAGTACTGTGTGAGGTAATCCACTACCTGCAAAAAAACACAATGCAACACAGCAGTGAGCAAGCCTAATAAGAATACACATTAGTGGAACAGCAAAACAATTTTTTTACATTTTTGGTATCTATTATGGCGTCAGTCAGCATAAGTTATATTTAAACAGACATTTGGAAAACCAATAGCCATTTTAAAGGTCCCCTTAATTCATAATGCACCTTAGTATAGATATGCCCCCCCCCCCCCGACTCCCTGTTGTCTAGCGGGGCCGGACGGTGGACGTCTGTCGATGAGCGCAGACAACCTCAGCTGCCGGCACTTCCCCCGGGGCTTCTATGGTGGAGCACCGGAAGGGTGCGCTAAACCCCGAATATAAGGCGCACCCCCACTTTAAAAAGACTTAAAGGGGGGGGTGCGGCCTATATTCCGGCAAATACGGTATTTTATACGTTAATTTAATATTCAACTCTTGCTCATACCTAGGAGTAGCAACTCACCTGTTCCTGTGTGGAGATGTAGTCATCAATAAATGGTACTCCCTCATTTGGTCCTTGGCCCCTAACGCAGGTGATCCGTGCCACAGACATTTGACTGGGTTTTATGGTGGACTTTGTGCCATCGCTTCGAAGTTCAGCTTCCTCCTACGGTTAACGAAAGACAAAAGTTGCTCTAGGTGGATGGAACCCATCCAGTTCAGGAAACGGAAACAAGATCTGAGCTTTGTAGATTAAATAAAGCAGCTCCAGATAGGCTTTCCAAATTAGCACATTATTAATTTGACTAAAGAAGGTGGTACAAAAATGGAACAGCCTACAATCAGAAGTGGTAGAGGCCAATGCAACGAGGGAATGTAAACTAGCATGGGATATGGCCTGAGTCTCTACACCAAGAAAAAAACAGGCAGACTAGATGGGCGAAGTGGTTCTCATCTGCTGTCAGATTTTATGTTTAATGTCACATGAAATCTAACATTTTCTACTGTTTTCACAATTAAAGGAAACATGTACCTGATTAAGTGTAACAAATTCTGCATCGAGTCCCACCAGCTCCCCCGCCTGCGGCATCTCATTCAGTAATAGTGGAATAAACGTGGCATGACATTTCCGTTGTTTCCTAGCAAGCGAAGCCTCTGCCAGCAACACACTTGCTTCTATTGGGTTTTTAACTGAAAATGAAACGCACAATTACAGATGGCACAAGATAAATAAAAGACCAAGAGGGACTGTACACTGGCCAGGCCTCATTCTGCTTGTATCGCACACATGCCAAAGTCTACATCTTACTTGTCAAGTTGTACTTTGAATTCAGATTTCGTTTGGCATAGAATAAAATTGTTGGGACTTTCCAAGACATGTCAAACTGCGCAGCTTCACACTGGAAAAGAGGGCAAGCTTAGAGTTAGTAATATATAAAACTAAATGGAACGACGCTAACATTGATTATCTGGGGTAATGAATGTTGATACATTTATAGATATTAACTATTTGGCTCTACTTAAAGATCTTAGGGAGAAGTTGAATAGATGGAGAGGTCTCGAACCTTCCTGGCTAGGTAGAGTTAATATCATAAACTCTTATATTATGCCCAAGTTATTATTCTTGCTAAGGACAAAACCTTTAAGAGTAAAAATCAATATACTCCAAAAATTCCAAAAAATCTTTTCAGATCACATATGGTTTGGGGGGAAAACTCAGAATTTCACAACATATACTTAAACGCACCATAAAAGAGGGTGGTATACTATATCCAGATTTAATACAATTACATGAGATAACCATGACTATGCATTCATTTGCTTGGTTTAATCCAGACTCAAGAGAGACAGGCTGGTATGGGATCGAATCAGTTTATTTGGCCCCATACCACCCCTCACAAATCTTTTGGGCAAATATTTAAAAAATTATTAAAGAGAACACACTTACCAACTCTATAATTGATGATGCCTTATTTACTTTAAACAAAGTTAAGAATGTATACAAGTTGACAAATGCCGTTTCTTTGAGTAATTTATAAAACCAATAAAATTGAAAACAAAAAAATTTAGAAAAACCTACTGTAAAATAGCTTACCTTATCCACTGGTTCTATGAGAAAATCATTAAAAAGGTACCACTGCTGGTGTGTAACACCCTAGTAAAGAAAGTCAAGTCTGTTAGTACTGCAGTGTAAGATACATTTGTAGGTAATTTTAATAAAATGTAAGTATTGGGATAAAATAAGACACAGGCACACATCATGAAATAAACCACAGATGGAAACCATCTGCAAACTGCAATACAAAATTATTACTGTACTGTATCAAAAATCATTATCTTGGCTACAATATGGCAGGAATTAGAAAGAAATCTCATAAGTGACATCACTAAATGGTACCAATATAAAAAGTCTATATTATATCTTTCTCCAAAGTCTCATTAGAATTTGAGATAATTCTAGTACGTATAAATGAAAGCATTGAGAGAAATTCCTTGAGTAAAGAAAACAAATCTAGCAACGGTAATCTCATAGAAAAGGATCAGCACTCTCACCTCTTTCCTTTGGTGGTAGGTCTCTCCCACTTTGATGTGCGCCACAAGACTGCCACCGGTGCGTGGATCCAGGATATGAACAACGGTTGCCATAAGGTCATACACATTTGTTGCTTCATCCGTGTCTTCCTCTGACTGGCCTGGCTGCATATTAAAATAAACATCCTATTTAACAATAAGGTTTGATCACAGACCAAAAAAAAAAAAACTTTGCAAAGTCCATAATCAAAAACTTTATTTTGACTGTAAAATATGAATTTGCTTCTAAAGAGGCAAAACGCATAGCCTACACAGAGGTCGTTTTACATTACCCATACGGTAAGATATACAATGACAAAGCACAAATACGCCTGACTCGGCTGTAGACAAGAAACTTTTCTTTTCCAGTCTTTATAATAAACCAAATCCATTGCGACTTCTTATTTCCATGAATAAAACTCACAACCCGGCATAGTACATGTTGGAACAATGTGTTTTGTGCCACTTGATTAACTACTCACCTCCTCAGCCTCTGTGCAGTTCAGAACCTCAAGCTCTTTGTTTTTTGAAAGTTTCATCTTGAGAGAGTAAGGAATCCAAACATTACGAAGTTCTTCAACTGAAGGGATGAAAGGTGCCGAGGCATCAGGACCAGGTTCGCCCCTACCCAGTAGAGGAGACAGGCTATGACATCAGAACCAATGTTTCATTGCACACAAGAGCTACCACAAGCTCATATGTGTACTCACTAAATAGGGAGTTTGCAGGTAGGTAAAAACATTAATAATCATAAACTTTACTATGCATTATAAAGGTCCAAACCACGGACTTCCCTGTGCAAAGCAAGCACACCATGAGGCATAGCTGGTCTACTAGGAAAATTTCAAGTTCTCACTGATTTAACTCTTCATAATACAGGATCAGCTTGGCACTTTGGCAGAACGTTAAACAGGTGAAGTTAAATGTCAGTCTTTAGTCCACCTCACATTTTTGTTTAAAGAGACCAGAACTTGCCTTCATCTTGGAACTTTCTGCTTACTCTCAAAAGCAGAAGATATGTTACTTTACACACGTGACTTCCTGTAAGACTTGCCATCAACTTGATAACACTGAACATCATGAGCAATTTTTCATATAGAATGACATTATACAATGGGTTATGCATTGGGTACCCACCATTGTCCTATGCTGGGCTCCTTGGGGGGAGGAGGAGGAGGAGGAAACATTAACTCCGCTTTTCTCAAGGCTTTTTTAAAAGCATACTGAAAAGAAAATATATATACAAAAATTATCAAAATCCTTGTTACTTATAATAGGCTGTTGATTCAAAGAGCATCCCAGTGGTGGGGTTGTTTCGCAGGTCCATAAATCTACTTTATTAAACAAACTTTGAATTCTATATTTTACTTCAACGTTTTAAACACTGAGTACCAAAGAACATCTTTTACCAATTTGGTCCACTATTGGTCTTCCATGTTATTTAAAAAGACCAAAATTTTAATTTGAGTACAAGTGGTCAAGACAATTTTCCAGCCTATAGGAAGAGCTACATTTTTTGCAGGTATTCATAGATACCTAGTGCAAGGTAAATCATGCATGACATTTTTATCTCCATTACGTCCCACTATATGTCATAACAAATAATGAAAGTAACAACATTTTCTCATAAGCCATGACCCTCAATTAATGGAATATAGGAATCCCATGCAGAAGGCTGCACACAAACACCACAAAATAATACTACAGGAAATACACATTTACATTAACAACATCTTTTTTCGCACCTCTATCGCATCCAAGGCAGCTTGATCACCCAACAGGAGATTTGTCCCTTACTTTGCAGCAGAAGGGCCGCTGTCCCACACCTACCACTCCATGCCAGAACACAACATAGGGTACAGCTCTAGTAGACTGGAATCATTGTTTCTTCCACTTAATACCAATTGATACACATTTTACCATAATATGAAGCCATTTAAGTGTCTAATACCACCAAAGTGAGCTTTATTCGTCAACGTTTCCATGTGAAAAGAATCTTAAAATGCACTTAAATTCTTGCAGCCACCACTTACCTCTGCTTGCACCCTCCAGAAGTCTGCCTCCTTTGAGCTGTTCACCTCACAGTTTATAACAAGAACATCAGGAAGACAGCGAATGTTACGGGTCTGAACCTATAAGAACATAAGATAGCCACATGTCAGCACGTCAGATCCCTGACAAACGTCAGCTTATTTGCTGGTGCAATGTGAACTAGACAGAAAAAATGAAATTCATTTTGCTTGTCAGAAAAAGCTTTTTTAAATTAGTGGATTTAAGACTGGATTTTTATTCTCTCTTTTATACACACGATATACACACGACTGACTGCTGCTATTCCCATTCATTTCAACTGGAGCTCAGATCTCATTAACTAGAATTACAGTTCTATTAAGCCTGAGCGAGAAGCATACAGCCCGTGCTCCCATCTTTCAGTAGAGGCATCTTCGAAGAGACTTGAACGGTTGAAATATGTTCTCGCTTTATTGTCTGATGGATGATTCTGGATTTGGCGGATGCCTGGAGAATGCTACCAATCGTAATGCATACTGCTTACTGTAAAGTTTCCAGGAGAAGCATCCACTTCACATTTTAAAAGAGCTCTATTAATAGTCTATGAGGAACAGCACTTCATAGGACGTCTCATTCAAAGCCATTCTGAATGAGCATGTGATAAGGGTATAGTGTTTCTTCATTATTATACAAACTACTGGAGACTATCCCAGGGTTTATATGCTTTAAACTAAATATAGTCTTACATATAATTAACTAAGAAACTACAATGTTGCATTTACATTCAATATACGCGAGTCTTATTTTCACTATTTAAATCTATTGATTTTAAAGGGACATGTGCCATGCAGCCTCACCTTTAGAAGAAGCTGCAGATCCAAAGCTGCAGCTAAGTATCAGGAAAGTGCACTCATTGAAATCAACGAGAGGGCACATGCACACAGGCGGTCTCTTCAGACCCCCCTCTGAAACCATCAAACCAACGCTGGAGTTGACTAGTGGCAAGTAAATCACGTAAGCAGGAGGTGTGTTCGCTTGAACACATCGCCTGCACTGCGAATAACTGGGAAACATGGGAAATCCATATATATTTGCGACCCTGAATGCAGGGAAATGTAAAGGGATCACTTAGCTATTATATGCAATAAAGTGCATATGATTCCTGGAGTTTCCCTAAATTTATTAGTTATCCCCCTGTGAGCTTTTTAAAAACTCTAGCTCATCTAATGACTCCTAGAGAAAAAAGCGCTCCCTCCCAAAATATAATCTGTAAATTAAGAAGATATGGGACCAATGGTTGTTTCCCTAGACACCATAATATAATTTTGACCCCTGCTATCCTGTATTTACCGTGGGCTGATACTTTTCACAATTCTCACACCAGGCTTGTGTATTCTGCTCAAGACAAATGCTTCTTCTGAGCACCTCCACAAACTCAGTGTCCAGGGGGGCTTTATCTAAGGGTTAACACAAAAAAAAAACTTCTTAGGGGATACAAAAAAACAAATAAAAAAAAAAAAGATAAAAGATGACAAACTGACAATTATCTTGGGGTGGTTATTACTGTAATAGGTTTCAAAAGTCAATCTAGAATCTCATCCACTAAACAGAAAAGTACATTTAAATTCTACACACCGTTATTGTGGAGGTCTGGGTAGTACAAGGTGAAAAGAAGAGTTGTTGAAACCCGCACGGTTTCTTTGCCACACCGGCACATGCTGCAGTTTTCTACTTCACATCCGAACAGTTGACCGATTACAGAGCCTCCTGGAGATGCAAATGAGCTGGAGGGATCAGAAAAAAGCAGGAAGGGTGTTTATTCCATTGTATTTCCTTCAAATTTCCTTGCTTGAGCAAGAAATATAAAGAGTGCTCTAGATAAATAACCATATTCCCAGGCTAGGGTATACGTAACAAGGACTTGAGAAGACAACATTCAAGTACTTGAATCCATTCAAGTAATACAGTACTGTGTTTCCAGCATAAGTGGTAGAGGCAAATACAGTGAGGGAATTTAAACATCCATAGGATAGGAATAAAAATAAGGATTGAGTCCACATGAGTAAAAATGGGCAGATTAGATGAGAATTGTAAGTGGCATATCACAGGGAGGGAACAGAAATAGACAGGGCACTGCATACCTAGTATTTCCAGCTCCTCTATAAGCTTGCGGTCCTTCAAGTTCCTGTGTCTCTTGATGAAGCTGGGTGAGAAGGAAACGGCACCAGCTCTGAATCAGGCGGCCTATATTCATTTTTCCAGTGGCTTCATCTGAATCAGCCAGAATAAGGCCAAGGGCTGCTGCCTCGGGAATGGTTCGGAATGCACGCAAGAAATTACTGGCCTTGTGAACAAAAGTAGAAAGCAGGTAAATACATTTAGCATCTTCATCATATTTTTTTATTTTGATCTTGAGCAATTTTAAAGGGCAAAGGAGCTCATAGCTTTAATGTAGTAGGGTGAAGTGACATCTTACTGACAGATAAACAACAAGAACATAGTGCACACGATTTGTTTATGCTCTAATGCGAGAGCATTCAAGGCTACTTCAGTGACGGAAGTACAAAGAGGACCTAATTAGCCGTGGAAGTATGCACATCATCATAGTACAGATCATGTTACTCGTAGGGTATAAAGTGACTGCATGTGTATCTCCTGTTTTTGCACAATAATAAACCCTATACAGCATTACAATTTCTTATCAGTCCTTCTAGACTGCCTACGCATGTGCTACGACCTTACCTGGCAGGGGTCACCCCGTGACAAATCCAACATGTGGAACAGGAAACCCAATTCACAGCTTAGACAGAACTCTTTTTGGCAGAGGTGGTTTTGGACCAGGCGCCGGACCGGTTCTAGCAGATACATCACCTGGAAAGTGAAGCCCAACCAGGATTAAAGGATGTAGGATCCGTGCCGCACTACAATATGGCCAGCCAGCAAACATGCACTTGCCAAACTACCTACCTGTATCATGCAGTTGCAGTAGGCATTGGGAATGTGAGGCTCTAGTCCTGCAAACAAGGTTTTGTTGTAGTGTTTAAAGTCAAAGTCTTCAAGTCCAAGCTTTGAATACTTAATGGTTACCTGCAAAAATAAAACAATTTTAAACACAAACTCCCATTCAGCAGTTTGTGAAACATTCTTTCAAAACACAATAGGATGTTTTCAATTCACGCAACTCCCCCTCCTACCCCCACTAAAAACCTGAAAAATTGCACTCACCTTTCGGTACTTTTTTGGGACCATATAAAGATGAGGTTCCTCCTCTCGCCCGATTGGAGATTCTGGAACTTGGTTAAAGTTGTCATATTCACTATCCAGTTGATACGGTACCTGAAGGTACGGTTAAATAATGCAGGATTCACTCAATCAATGCTTGCCTAGCACTTAATACAGAAATCAAAAACACTATCACCAATGTATTGCTGCTGTTGCATTTAACCAGGTCCGTTTTGAGGTTATGCTATGACCGTATTGATTCAAAGATTGGACTGGAAAACTGCATTATGAAAAACAAGTCTAACATACAGTGTAACATTCAGAGTAACCAGGAAAAAATCCTTAAAATTGTTTGGCGATTTCACCACAAGTGTCGGAACATTACATATGTGTATACCAAGCACATTAGCCATTTAGTAGTTACGCATTAATATATTAAATAGAAGAAAATTGCATCTTACAACATGACGTTAGTTCATCCTTCATTTAAAGTGGGTAGCATTAAAATATGAGAATGATATCAGTAAAGATTTTTTGCAGCAGAGCAAAATTTTGTAGGATGTATAGATCAATCACTACAACACCTAGCAGCATTCTATAGGGAAATAACTCACTGACAGCATAGCCAGGGAGAGATTCTACCAATGCACCTGCTTTACGATACAAGCAGAATAACCATCATTTAGGACCATACTGAAAAGGTGTGTCCAATGTATAAAAGAATCTGTGGTCACAATTAATGCAATGCGGACTGAAATTTAGATTATTGAACCTGGATGAAAATAAGTTTGGGTTTATGTGCTTAGAAAAAGAATCAGACTAGAACAAAATCAACGATGCCATTACAATGCGCTTACCTGGTTCCGAAGTTTTGTTCTAGGGTTGGGAGAGTAACCAATAAAGCCAACTTGCTTCATGTTGCGCAAGATCTCAGGGTCTACTGGGGGAGCACGTCTAAATGGGGTGGGGGCAGGGATAAGAAAGCAGGATTGATATTCAGTCCCAGCTGTTTGGAAGTCAGAACCAGAAATGGCACATATTGTTACAGTTTACTGAATTATCGTTAATAATGTACAGCCCCTGCAGAGACGGAGTGTAATTTTCTGGAAGTATACCAGGGTACAAGCAGTACAAAACTGCCCAAAATTTTACAGAAAAAAACATTAACGAATTTACAAAGCTACAAAAAGAAATGCAAACTGTATGTGTATATAATCAACAATGTTTGGCAAGTTATTTACGTAATAACTTCATTAGCTATCACCTATGCTTAAAATATGACAGCATTAGCGAAGCCACCTCCCAACAGTTTTTTCATCTATTTATTTCACATCTTTGCAAAAAGCAGACAGAAGGTAGTAGAAATAAAACCTCAGATATTAAAAAAAGTATATACTATTTGGATGATAAATTTCTCTTGGAGAGAACTATGAGTAAAATAAATAATGAGTTGTACCATAGAAAGAAAAAGTGCAAAAGATGGCACCTTTACTGGCTAACTGAAGTATGATATGTTTCTTTGGACATATTATCTGAACAACCTACCCGAGGATTCTTGGATTAACAGGAGAAAGTTTGCAAGTTTGGAGGTTTTTTTTTTTTTGTTTACCTAGGAGCTGGAGTACAGTTAGCAGCAGGCCAATCTGAGAGAAGGGTTTCGTTGATCAAAGGCATAGGAATAAGCGAGAGTGGTAGAAGATCCTGTGTCCAGTCCAGGTGTGGTAGGTTGTCCACCATGCAGGGTAATGCAAATTCTGAGTCACGAGAGTATGTGTTGAAGGTTGCATCAGGAGTGGCTGACCAAAGGTGAACGCAACCATCAGAGTCTCCAAAAGCAAACACCTGCTTACTAGAGGAGACATCAAATGACATAATAGCTTGGCTAACAGTACTGACATGGAAGATGTCTGCAGGACTGGCAAGACCAGTGGGCTCACAGAACTGGCATTGACCTGTTAAAGAAGGAGAATAGAGTAAATACTGCTATAACAAGTTTCATAATAAAAATAAAAAAAATACTCCATGTTGAATGTATTATAACGTTATTAAAGGTTTTACTTAATGTTTCATGTATTGCAAGAATTCTTATTTATAACAAACCACTGTATACATTGCGCAATCTCAAATTCGAGACAGACCACCATAAACGGTGTTGGAAGAAAAGGAGAAGTGATTATGATCAAAACACCTTTGCTGGCAAAGCCATAAACACACATGCCAGTGTTACAAAGGTTTTTATGTTGTAGAACAAGTGTTAGCACTTGGCTTACCCCGTTGCGAGATGATCGCTAGTCGAGAAGTGTAAGTTGGAACAAAGCGCAGAAAAAGTGGGTCCACATGGACTTGAAGAGGAGTGATAGCCCGCATCATGCGTAGATCATATACTTTCAGGAAACGGTCACAAGTCAGTACATTCATGCGACTTGAGAAACCACAGGTTACCACAAGGTTTCCATGAACATCAAAATCAGACAAGCTTCCAGAATATGCGTCAAACTCGTGTTCCACATTGAATGTGCGAAGATCCCGTAGGGATAACTAGAAGGCAAGTGTAAATAACAGAATATTAGTGCACTAGAAACACACTCACATTTATATATTGAGAAAATGGAAGAACTAGTCAGGACAACATTATGACATGAGGTAGAGGTAAAAAAGGATAATAAAACAAATTAAGATCAAACCATCAGGTGTCAAAATCCTCCCATGGCGATCTAATAGAAACTAGACCCTTAACTGTAAAAAGATGCGCACCCACACACAAGCACACTTCAGTAGTTGCTCATATTCCAGATTCCAGAAGTGCACAAGAACCTACTAAGATTCAGTTGAATAGGATTTACTTAAATTGTGTGAAATCAAGCTGAAAAGTCACATCTTGCAACATTACCGGGACACAAACAATTTAACAGTCAATACCTTTCCTGACGAGTGGCCACAGAAAAAGAAGCGATTGGACTGCCTCATGACTGTAATTCCAGGAACCTCTGTTGTATACTAAAATATACCAACAAGTATCATGAGCTGTAGACTTGAAAGTGGTAAAGTAAAACAACTAAAGCCTAAGTTATGATACATTATAGTGTTACAATATGTCACAGCAAATTTACATCATATGAGAGTAGACAATATACTCAGGGAGTAAACTTTTTATCTATCTAGGTGAGACGTAAAAAGGATAGTTTGTGGTTTTCAGGCAGAACATAAAACTAAAGTATTTTAATACATGAAGGTGATCAAAAAATTACCCACAGAAACAAATGTAAGTTGCATTAAAGATTAACAGGTATACTATAGAGAATGATATAAAGGGATCTAAAACAGAGAATGTTACTGTACTGCACTAAAGTTATATCAAAACAGTAATTCCCATCACACTCCGGGAAATCTTCATAAACCGCCCCCCCCCTCGCTTTTTATTTTTTTACCCTTTGAGTCTCCTGCACCGTATTCAGGTCCATCTGTATCACATGGCTTTGCATGCCTCCCATAAGCAGGGTGCTGTTGTCTGTGAGCAGGAGACTGTGGTTGTCCACACTTTCATCCATCCTAGAAAGGGGCGTTATAAAAATATGGGCCAATAAGCAAAAATGCATAATTACAGGTAAATTCAATTTGACTCACAAAAACACGAATTGTTTCTGGAATTAAAACTGGAATAAAAAAAAAGTTACCAACTCACAGGTAGTCAAAAATAATAAGCCCCCCACGAGTCATATACTTCAGATTGTTCTTGGTGAGGAACGCAATCCCAGACTCTAAACTTTGAATCTGGCGGATGTCGTTAGAGGCATGTACTTGGAAGGAGGAGTATCTTTCAAGAGCAGGACTGAAGAACGAGGTAGCATGACCCTGTGGAGAAAGTAAACGGAAAGGCCATTCTAAGAAGAGTAATTCTATTATGTTATGTGACTATATAAACAAGACATATATACATTAGAATATTAGAAGGGGGATAAGAAAACAACCTGTGTGTGGCAGCACTTGGCAGGTTTATAATATTTAAATCTGTACAAGTCATTTCATTCCTAAAATGTTCAGTTATTAGAGTAACTGAAACCAATGGGAGAGCTTTTTGCACACAAGGGGTCTCATTTCAACCCCCACTCTGTTTGCTGAGGCAGTGTTGGAGCTGACTGGAGGGATGTACAGTACGGTGGAGGGATGATGCTATAGATATTTATTGTTATCTGTTTTGCAAAACATATTTTAAGGCAATAAAAACCCATTGAGGGAATTGCTGATGCTACAAACATGCAAACCCAACTATTTATGTATTTAGAATGTTAGTCCCACAAGGAAGAACCAAATCCCAAATCTAACATCAGCATCATGTTTATTAATTTTAAACTCCTGTGAAAGGATAAGGTGTTTTTAATGCATATAATCAAGTTAAAATTAAATATTTAACTCACTCCATGGTTGCCGACCCATAGCATTTCTTCATGGACATCAAAATGCGCAGAAGAGATAGGAACTCCAACTTCAGATACAGCACTATGAAGTTCAGAGTATATTCCATCCATGAGACCCACATTGTCTTGCACAGAGAGTCCATCCAGTCCCACCCCATCATGATCAAGCTCCACAGGCTGCAGGAGGCTGGGGTTTAAATGTGGATCAAGGACTGGGTCCAAGGGTGCATGAAGTGCAGGTGCGTACTCTGCCAGGGCAGGGTCCAAGCTATCGAAATTCATGATGACATGCATGCGTAGCGATGGAGAGACTAAAAACAAAGTCAAACATATAAACACTTTAGAGCTGTGACGCTGGCTCTGTAATAAAGGCAATAGGCGTTTAAAGCAAGACCTTTCAGGTTACTTAACTGAAACCTACTGATCCGCCAGCCTCATGTTATAAAAGAACCGCTTGTCCCTGCCCCTTCCAAACCAGTGCACGTTACCGCGTCTAACACGCCAGTGTGCCATTGGGACGCTCAGATGCCAGAAGCGATCGCTCAGTGGCTGTAAACGCATTGGGAATGTCTTATAAATGGCTGTGTTTGCACACGTGCAGTAGACGTGACAGTGTTGTCCGATTGGGTATAATGCAACCTCAAACATCGGATCGATATTGAAAGGAACAACAGGTCAGTTGTCCATAGCTCCGTCTCCCTCTTCTCTGCAGTGCTCATCCCTGAAAATGATTTCACCAGGTTACCCCAACTTACCTAAATCATTTTAAACTACGTAGATGATTTTTTAAACAGCAACTGTCCCTTTTTCAGTGACAGATGCTGTTCACTTGTCTTCCACTGTCTAAGGTTTGCACACACACATATATATATATATTCCAAAGCAAATAGTATATGTCATGTCAAATATTCAGTGTAAACTACTTCAATGACCATCTCAATCTATCTCAGGCTGTAATTAATAGGAGTTGCAGTCCACTAAAGTCATCTTAAGCGTTCCAGGCAATCTATCCTGGATCTTTTCATTGAAAACAGGAACTTACCTACAAAACAGGTATTTATCTTAATTGGACACTATCTGATCCACGTGCAATGAAAATGAAAGAAAATAGATAAAGCCTTCCCATAAAAGTATGTATATATTTAATAAAATAAAATGAAAAACATGAGTGGAACTGCAACAGCTCCCTTCCTGGTCTATCTACCGAATTCAAAGACACCAATTACTTGCACACTACGTTTTACTTTTATAAAAAACCATATGCGTTCCTCCAACACTTCTGTCATTTTAAATGCCTTCGAACTCTAATTTAAAATGAAATAAGCCCCGTGAATACCTGTTACGAAACCATCTTGAATATATAGATAACTGGGTTACAACCTAACCCAATAATCACCAAACATAATGACAAACAGCAGTTTGTACCAATGAAAAGACCGTAATATCCGGCTTCCCCAATCAGAAGTGTGATTGGACGGGGCGAGCTTGTTGACGGAAACACCGTGCGCTAGGGTTAGGTGAGAGTACAGTACGGGAAGACTGCAGGGCCAAACTTCATGTGTTAATGCGGGAACGCGAGAGCCTCGTTAATTGACAGCGATTTGGAATAAATCGTTTGCACTGGACAGAGGTTCCAATTCCTACTCCTGAAAGGCGTCTCAGTCCTACATTATTGCAATATTAGGGAACGCCTGGACTTAGGAGGCCTACAAATATGTGTTGTATTTATCTACTTCAATGCTTCGTTTATTGGGCAGCACATGTGTTGACGTAGGCATACCTCTCAGATGGCCTTTTTTATGAGGCACAGTCCCTATTTGATATAGATAGAAAGGTGTACATAGACACCAACTAAAGTGCTCCTAAAGGCCACTGCCACCATACCCACGGTTTCAGCATAATTTAAAAGTTGTCTTATAGCAATCAACTGAATCATCATGAGGTGAAATGAGCTTAGAAAGCGATCAGTGATTGCTTTCTTTGCTCAGCCGGTGTTGTGAGCAATACTATCAGCAACATCCAATAATGGTGACAGCTAGGCGTGTAATTGCTCAGGAGGGCGATCACCATTTGCATAGTCAAAGACAGTGACTATAAATGTATTGAAATATTGTGACAGTGTACAGCACTGGGGAGATATTCTGTGTGTATTTTGTGCCCAAGTGATGTGCAAATCGCGTGTATTAGTCCTTGGTGTAGAGCATTTGGAGAGCAGGCTCGGCGAATGCTCCAACTCCAGTACTTTAGCAGACTGGGTGCCTAGGCTGGGTTTGCAGTATTCAAGCCTGGACTTAGACGAAGCCTACATCAGCCACAGGTGCTGGCCATTAAAACCCCATAGAGCCCGACAATTAGAGACACTGCTACGTGGAGAGGAAGTTCCCTGAGCCAAGTCTGTCTCACAATGCTTATGGGTCATTATTAAAATGTCCACTCCTACTGGAGCACCAGCCCCATCTGGAGCACCTCCATTTACACCCAGTTTATGGCTAGGCATTGATACTTTATTTTAGCTACTATGAAGGACTCTTATTTTGACAGGCTATATAAAATCCACCCCCTGATTACCCAACAGGATTGCAGAGCCTTATACACCTGTAGTAAATAAATACCCGTGTGGATGAATCCCTGGTGAAGTATAAGGGAAGGTTGGGGTTCAAGCTGTTTATTCCTCCCAAGCACTACAGGTATGGAGTGAAGGTGTATAAGCTCTGCAAGAGCTAGACTAAGTATGTATAAAGAAAAGGATAGCCACCTTGACCCTTTAGGTTGCCCAGAACATCTTGGAACCAGTCCTAAGGTTACCACGTGTGTGGAGATAATGTCTACACAAGTGTCCCTTTGTTCAAGCGACTGTATTGTTTTGATACAGTAGCTTGCGGTGTTATATGTCTGAAACACATAGGTTTCCCACAACATCTTGCACAACCCCCAGCCTGCTGCCTATATATATACAAATATTAGACCCTGCTGTCAATTTACAGTATTTATAAATATTAGACCCTGCTGATAATATATATATAAATATTAGACCCTGTTGCAAATTCATTTTATATTGAAAAAATTTGGCCCTGGTCCACACTCCCTACCATGCAATCACTCCCTTTTTCCTGCACCAACAAATATTTGCCACACTGAATCAGCAGGGGGGGAAGAACAGGCTTCATGTTCTGTTGTCCACATTGCCCTGGAGTTCTTACTCCACAGTATCTTCCCAGCAATCCTGGCATGGAAAGTGTTAATATACCACCATTTTAAATACCCTGGAGTTGGAAGTTTAAAATAAATGGTTTGATGGGTTAAATTGATTTGTCAGGCTTCAAAGTTACCCCATATTGGACATGGACGCAAGATAGTCTAATGTCAAAATACCTGAGCAACCTATTCATGGGTGTTGTTTCTTAGTAACCATTTATATTCTCGGTTAAGCTATACAAATCTTGTGAAAAAGTCTCCACAACAAATTTACCTCTGCAAATTTTGGCAAACATTGGTGGTAAAATGGCTACTTTTGAAAAAATATGTACATTCATGACTGATATCAGTATTATAATGTGACTATTGCTAATTTTGAAATAGCAATACGCTATTTGCACTTATTGCCCTGTAACATAAAAACATTGTGTGTTTCTGAATATTGGGTATTGCTAAACTTTCTAAACTCTTAATTTTTTTCATATTTGGCAATGTGGGACAACCATGGGGGATACGTTTTCCCTTCTTTTGCCAACGTATTTTTAGGTTGGTGGGAGGCAAATATCAGTGTAAAATTGTATGGTACTACTGTTATACCGATGACCTAATAGTTGGTTGGCAGGTACCCAGGAAGAATAAGTGGAAGGTCCTATGTTTAACCCCCTTAATGACAAGACTGTTTCTTTTTCATGGTACACTTTTACATTTTTCAGTGCTGCTGTTTAGCTGTAATTTTCTTCTTTCTCATTTGTGCACCCACAAGCAGGGCTTTCTTTAGATACCAAAAAAATGATAAAATATGGTAATTTTTTTGTTTAAAAATGACTTTTTCTCACTTTTATTTGAAAAATCTTTTACTCATCTGCAAAGACTAATGAAAAAACCTGCTAAATAGATTCTACTATTTGTCATGAGTTTAGAAATACCCAAGTTTTTTTTTGCTTTTTTTCTGCATGTTATTGGGCAATAATGACAAGTAGCGTTTTGCTATTTCAAAACCATTTTTTCCTCCTGCCGCTATAGTATATTCCACTACTGTGCTTCCATTATGGGCGGATTCCGTGCATGAGTCCTTTATTGGGATCGGTGTTATCCTTTCTTTATGCAATTCCGCCTTTATGCTATTTGCTTGGGTACATTGTTTTTTATGTTCCCGCAGGCCTGGCTTTGTCTGCTTGCGGCATACTGTGTCATCTGGATGTCCTGCTTGTCCTACTATTCATTTGACTACTTTTGTGCATTTATTGCTTTTGTTACCTGTATGTGGAATTTGTTATCATCTGTACCATCAATAAACGGAGTTAGTTGAAAAAAAAACAAACAAACCATTTTTTCCTGAAATCTGGTCATTCTGCCCTAGGTGCTATTTCGGGTTATCATTGATGGAGACCAATGCAATTTACCCCATCAAACCATATATTTTTGAAAACTAGACACCCCAGGGTATTTCAAATGCTGGTATTTTAACTAATGCACTAATACTAGCACTAGCACTATGCACTAATACTAGCTTCAGCCTTTGTCAAACTTTATTGTAGTAATTGTTTTTGTATTTTTTTCACACACAATTTGCTTTAGGTGTAAATTTACCGCTCCTGGTATATGTCACTGTCAAACAACATCCCAATATGTGTTCAGCAACATCTCCTGAGTACAGCAATACCCCCATGCATGAGTTTGTTGGGAGGTAAAGAGCCACATTTGGACATCTGGTCAGTGAATGCCCATGTCCAATATTTGTGACATCTTTGAAGCTGGCCAATTCAATAAACCCCATCAGCTCATACATTTTTTAAAACTAGGCTACCCCATGGGCATTTAAAATGCCAATTTTTTAACTCTTTCCATGCTCTAATTGTAGGACTCATAAAAAACTTTTTTGTATATATATATATATATATATATATATATATATATTTGGACTTTTTTGTGACAGTGGGGGATTATTTTGACATGTTATTTTTTATCTTATTTTACTAATCACATTGTGATTAGTGTGCTGGGCTCCATTGAACATTGAACTGCATGGACACTGCATTCAACCTGCAGGGGGAGCTCGAGAGTTCTCAGGAGGGTCTGGATAGACCCTCTGAACTCATTGATGTGACAGTTGACGCCGCCATTCACTGATGGCCGTTGTGGTTGGTCTTCGGAGCAATCATAAGGAGATTGCTTCCTAAGCATTGTTTTAGCTGGCTGCCGTCTTTGATGATCAGTTTGGCAGCGGCCATTGTTTTTTCGGGAAGGCTTTCGTGGATCGTGCAAACCTGCCATTTTCATCACAGCATTGCAGCTATTAAACGGCAGCCCGTACATCTACGGGCTTTGTCTCCAGTGCGGTGCATCGTTACCCTGTACATGTACGGGCTTTGTCGTCAAGGGGTTAAGAGAAGCATTTTGGATCTTTGAACTTGGCACCCGTAAACCAGTAGGTATGAACTCTGAATGTGATTAAGGCAGTTATTTTCAATAAGCCTTATTATATAATAAACATAAACTTCTTTTTTGTATGAAACTTAATTTATGTTTTTTATTTTCCATTTGCTAGTAAATACTTACTGCTTTCCATCCTATAAAGTTTTTGGTGACCCCTAGAGGATATGTAATTATATTTTCAAATATAATTTAACATAGCGTTATAATTAGTGTTAAGTGTAGCCAAGTATCTTTTCTGAAGAAAGTGTTCTATTTCAGTTGCTGCTGGAAGAAAAAAAAGTGTCATTTTCACAGTGGACAGGGCCGGCCCAAGACAAAATGCCGTTTAAAAAGGTAAATTAATTTTCATGCCTGCTTGGGATATTTTCTTTCTATTTGTTTCCATACTGAGGGATTAAGGCACCCAGGAAGCAACACTTAATACGCTGGAGTTGCTGCACTTCAGTTTTGAACATTATTAAACCCATGTCAAATATTAGAATATAGTTAGTAGGTTTTTTTTTTTCATTAATTGTTGTAGATGAGTAGAAGATTTTTCAAATAAAAGTGAGAAAGGGTGTTTGGTTTTCCTCACTATATATATATATATATTATATATATATATATATATATATAATTTTTATAATACCGCTAGTTCAATCATGTCATATAATGTATATAAAGAAAACACTCATTGTTCTGGAAAAAAATTATTTGAGTGGCTACATAAATGAGAAAGAATAAGATTAAAGCTAAACACAAACCTTGCAGAATTTTTTTTTAATTATTATTTTTTAAAAAAAAATTTTTTTTAGCACTAGTAATATTATTTCTATTTTTGAGTAATTATCTAGAGAGTAAGATAAGAATATTCAGGTCTCATTAGCAAGTTTGAGATCTCAAAGGTTTTGGCTTGCACACAGGAGATATGCTTGGTAATGCTCAAAATAATTAAATGCTTAGGGCAACAGTCCACAGCTGTTCAAGCTATCTTCTGCAGATATTTGCATATTTCATCTGATGTAGTTTGGGAACTTCCTTTGCTCAGCCATATTCACCTCAAAATAGCTGCAGTCCCTAAGGAGGGTTGAAACTGGAATGAGGTATGCAGATAAAATTGGAAAACATATTTTCTTATTTGCTAACATGGTAATTTGCAGGAGAGCTGCAGTTTCAACTCTTTACTGTATATTTTCATGGGCCAGTTAAGTGAGCTTTTGCTGCACAGGGGAAGGTTTCTTCTGGTAAAGTAACGTAACATATCACAGTACACCACACTTGTACACTAACATACATACTCACTCTGACACACTTACATAAACACAAACTTCACATCCACAGTAAAACACCTCACACCCTTACCTTCCTCTGAGACTAATAGACTCTGTTATATGACCCAACTGTGCATGCACTTCAGTTTAAAGAACTAGGGCCGGCCTCGGAGGCAATTGCACACCCTGATTATTCAGTTAAATCAGTGAGATTTCCCGAAAGGAACTCTCATTATGTTTCTTGCAGAAGAACTTTGTCAGGGATGGTCCTAAATAATACAAGTGAGTAGAAATCACAGCTCCCCAACACAGGACAACTGTTGCAGGACAGAACTCCCATATTGCCTAGTTAGCCTAATTGATGCATATCCTCAGACAACTCATGCTCTCCTGCATAATATTTGCAGGTCTCACAAATTTTATTAAATATCCAGCTTCCCATTATCATTCAGAACTGTTTCAAGGATGAAGATCAAAATTCGTACATACATACATACATGTACCTCCCAAGCCTTTGTTTAAGGGGTCAAGACCTCTCGGAGCCCCAAACCCCTCTGCCCCTCTTTCTTCCCTTCAGTGTTACACAGTGTTCCAAAAGCCCTAAAAGATGCTATTATTCATATAGAAACAATATAACAAGTTAGATATGACATGACAGTGGTATGTGTTAGTAGGGCCAATATGTGCATAATAGGCCAGTACCAGTGAGGTTCTCCTGTTGAGCTAGACCTGGACAATAGATAGCTCAATTTGTAAGGTATGTATAAGGGGTGCGTGTGGGTACAAGAGCTCGACCGTGAGATAAACTATATGGGGCTGCTCTCCAAATGTTTCCAGGGCTGCTTTTCATTCCCAGTCCAGCCCTGCTTATTTGTGCCGAATGTTACCGTTTCGCCTTTCGTCCGAATAATGATCAAGTGCAACACTGGATGAAAGAAACGAAAAATGAATGTGCACAATATGAAAATCTGCCTTCATGCTGCTGCCCCATTTTATCTACACTAAGAGGAGGAGAATTTCACAATTTTGCTTGCACTTAGAGGAGGGATATTGAGTGAGCTGATCGTCATTTGTCCAATCAACTCACTCCTGTCACATCGTGCTGAGGGCTTGTCCAATGGCTGTGATGCATATTTCAAAGAAAAAAAAAGCAGACTAGTACTGAAGAGAGCCTATATAAGAGCAGAGCAGGCAGGGGATCCGTTCATTTCACTGTGATGGCTTTATGTGACACTACTGTGCTGCATCTGAGCATTTTACAGGGTGAGATTCTTCTGTGTAAGGCTTGGTGAGCATCAGCTCATTACTCACAGTGTCTAAGACTCTCTAAACTTTTTATCTAATTAAGATAATTTAACAAATCCCCTACTAATTTTGACCCTTTGGAACGTTTTCTGCATGTTTATGTCTTGTTTCCATGGCAACCGGACGAACAAATGGGACTTTCGAAAACAAAACTACCGGAAAAATTGTGTTGAATAAGAAGACAGAGATGGACAAATATCATCGAATATGAAGAACCCCCCCAAATAATGGACACAAAAGCAAACACGAGCTTTCTGCCCGCGTGCAAGTCTACTGCAAAACAATCCGGTATATAAGTTCATAATAGAAGAACGTGATCTTAGCGGTACAAAATCCACATTTAACCAGGACCTGGAGCAAATGGGGATTTTGTCACTAAAGCTTCAAGGAAAATTAAAAATGAAACAAGTGCCCTTGGATATAGCAGCATTGACAAGCAATGACAGGTGCCCTTGGTGCTTCAAGTTGAAATAAATCAAAATGCACATAAAATTCAGAGTGGTAATTACAGGCCATGAAAATACCTTCTCAGCATGCCAGTGTAAAAAAAAAAAAAGTGGAATGTCACACTGTCATGATTAACTCATGGGATATAGTGGTTGCATGAGAGGGTAAACCAGCAGAGATGGTTAATTTCTTTGTGTAATCAGAGTTAATCTGATGTTGATCATTTTTTTGTACTTGCCCTCTGTATCTGTTAGAAGTGTCATCTTCCCAGTGGTGATTCATGGCCTAACTGATAAGGAGTTATAGGAATTCCATTCCTAGCTTAAGTGGAGGGTTTTCCATCACCTTTACCCCACCATAACTTATTGGCAGATCTAAGATGGGAATGAATTGTTGGAAAATGTGTCATATAATTAGTCATGTGGTCAGAGGGGTGTTTTCTTTGCAAAATAGTCTGATTTAGGGGCAATATAGGGACCTCAAACAAGAACTCCAAGATTTACTCTGATTGGAACAACATCACAAGAAACCATCTGGACTTAAGGAGTTTCCACAGGCCGGCTTATTAAAGAAACTGATGAGTGAGGGTCCTGTGTTTAAGTCCCATTGTTTTTAAGAACTGTTTGCCTGTTTTGTTTTTCTTTTGCATGTCTTGGGGGTTTTTTTTGTAATTATGGCACTGTGTAACCTAATTTGTAGAGAATATTTATATATATAGATATTTTAATTCAGATATCTCACCAATCCGGTATCAAAATCGTGAGTGGTGGCAGACTACCTGGGGGACACAGGCAGGATTTGGGGGTTAATTTGGTATAACTGATGCCTTGTTAAGGGGTGAAGTTAGTAAATCTAATTTATAATATAATATAATTTATTGATAAATACATTGAGATACATTTTCTTTATGAAAGGCATAGAAAGGCATTTCAAGGGGTCCAATATTATGTATCTACCTTCAATGTTGATTATTGTTTGCATGGGCTAGAGGACACATAAAAAGCCATGGAATCATCTCTTTTCTTCTACTATAGGCCCTCTGTGCCCCCCTTTTTGTTAAAGTACCCTCTAGTCCCCATGTTTTTTTTTAATGCATATTGGAGTCAAGTTTATATTTCATTAAGGGTTGGAGTAGCAGACCTCCTGTATGCTTCTTCTGAATTCATTAAGACTACGGCTTTCATATCTGTGAACTCTCCAGGTTTGACTTGGAGTCTCCAGGTGAAGTCCTGAATCCTTGGGTCTTTCCCCTAATCCCTTTTGATATTCATTCCCATGAAAGGCACTCTGGGATTAAACTGGCCCCACATGTGACTAGCTCTGCCCCTATGCACAATTAACCCTGCCCCCATACACAGATAATCCAACCCCCACAAAAAGCCGCACCCCAATAATAGGGAAAGCTCTGGATAGCCTGAGGAGGTTCTCATGTATATATTTGAGCTCCCTTAGTTATTTTAAGCTCCTTTTCTGTCTTGATTTTCTGCACCAACCTTCCTCCAAATTTGTTTCTCTCCATTTGCACTATACTCCTTCCCTTTGATCCAAGCCTCCAGATGCAATTCCCTAGGCTAGGTTCTTTGTTTTTCTCTCCAATACCTCAGTTTAAACTCCCCTCTACTCTAGAAAACATTACCGAGCCTCTAACATTTCTCTTCATTTCTAGGCACAGAATTTAGGTGTTTAGGTCTGATTATTTGTTGGAAGACATTTTTATTTTACTACATTCACACTATAATCCATGAGCAAAAGAAACAAAAAAGCAGTATCGGATGGCATTTCTGCACATACTTTCCACCTGTGTTCCCCCCCAAAAAAAAACGTAGGCAGGCTTCACTGTCATTAAGGGAGCAAGTTTTTTACAACCAATTTTAATAATAAAGAATTGTTTATATGACTGCATTGCTAAAAATGTAAACTACGTTGTAAATTCTGTAGATGATTACCTGAAACACATAACTCTTTGAAAAGCAAGAGGGAAAGAATTAGTTTACCAGTTGTGTAGGAAGGGGAACCCACAAGAGGGTACTCCTACTGAGCATACTTATATAAATAAAAATGGGGAACCTCTTACAATGTAGAAGCAAAAAGTAAAAAATAGAACATCAACAAATAGGGGAACTCCATTTACACTGAGAACATCCGAGTTGTCTGCTCTGTTTAAGAACTACAGAATTTAGTAGTTTCTTTCTGATTAAGAAGATTTCTGGTTATTCTCAGACATTTAAAAATAGACTTTAATGTATTCTTCCAAAATAACAATCTGAATTAGCAGATATTTTTGAAGACAAACCCCATAGTTCAGTGTGATCTGATGAAGTAACAGTAGATAAAGAAGAGGTCACTGAAATAACCATATTAAACCAGGTAATTTGCATTATCGTGTATTATGTGTGAATAGAGGGTTACAACCCGTGCTGATGTTAAAGTAACAGTTGTGTCTTTCATGACGTGGTGGCCCTTTAGCTAAACTTTTATTAAGTCTCTAAAGAGTGTTTTTACTAAGCCGCTCCCTGTGCCTTTTGGCTTGATGACATTTTAGTCTTCTCAGCCTTTGTGGAGGACTGGTGCCGGCTGGGTCCAATATTGCAACCTGCATGTGGCGTTGATAGTCGAATTGGATTTTAATGTAATAAGGTTGTATCCTGCATATCATTTTAGGCATATTTGAGCTTGGATTAAGAGTCTGCTCACTACTTTTCTAACCATTGAGACCTATCAGACATGTAATCCATGTAAACTTTTGCATTAATATAATGTGATTTTTAAAGTTAAGAACTTTATTTATATGTTTTACCTGCTTGAGTCACAATTAAATTAAACATTTGTGAGCTCTTAGTTTTTGTTATGGCTACTGGATAATGTTATGCCCTGGTGCTTTCGCTATGCAGCGCCACAGAAAGTTATGACTATGAGTCGTTCTCATTCTATTTTATTGTTTATTGTTAATCAAGGCTGTCCATATGCAAAAAAGTGAACTGTTGCTGATAAAATCATGATTATATTACGTAGAAATGTTTTTTTTAGCATAACCCACTAAACTCCAATGTTTTAGCAGTTCAAACAGTTAACATCAGCGGAGGTAAACTCATCTGTAGTAATCTTTTCCATCTGTGGGAGATCTTATTGATCTGTGAAAATAATCCTATAGAGCAGCAATAAGAAAGAGGAAGGTGACTATCTAACATGAAAACAGTTTAAACTAATGTAGGCGTTCAGTTTGTCACCAAGGGTGCCACTTACTTGCCACGTTTCACCACAAGCGGAAAAATACAGTTTTAAGTTAAAACTTGTTGGTTGAGTCATATGATATGGTTAAAATGGAAAAGAATATATATTTATTTATTAATTTTTTTATATTTTTGTTTGACTCAAAAATTATACCAGGTATTATGCAAAATCTAACTTTTAAAATCTAATTAATTAAAAATGTAATTTTATCTGATACTAATAATAAAAACTGTGTTTGGAGGTTCCTCTTAAGTCAAGGTAATAAGGACAGCTGCTCAGTGCCCAGCAAGTCATTGCATGTTTCTTCTGCTTCCTGTAGGGGGAAACCTAATCATTTCCTTATCTAACAACTAGAGGCATTGTCAGAGCATGATTTATTATGGTAAGACCTTCTTTAGTAAGCGTCCGTTTGCAAGGCACTGTCGGCTCTACTTCCTCTTACCTGGTTGTCTTCGTTTAGTACTATGTTGTTACAATCATATCTTGTTTATGTTTCTGGTCTCCACCTTACTTTCCATTGTATCTTGTCGACTATAACTAAAGAATAAACATTATTACATATATACACAGGTCACATTCGGTTATTGGGGGTGCTTTCTCCTTCAAAGTTAATCTCTAAAAGCTATCTCCTAGAGATTGGGCCCAATTTATTTCAATTAATTATTTTTATTATACTTTTTAAAATCTTGCAACAGAGATATTGAACTCAATCCATACAGTTATATAAGTATGTTCTCTGTATCCAGTATTGTAGACGAAGGTTCATGAGTGACTTTTTTTTTCGTAAAACTATTATTTAATTTAATTCTTTAGCCACCCTCGTTAATCAAGTTATTAAGGTGTATCCTACCTAGAATACATTATCACGTGATAATTACTCAACAACCATATGTCAACAGACTATGACAGAGGATAAATCGCATTTTCCAGTTTTAAGCTCGCATTTCTCATTTAATGCTTATACATCTGATCGGATCCTCGAACTCTGTGGATAACAATTACATATTATTAAAATTATTATTACATACTCTTACTAAGCAAAAGCACTGATGAAGCGACTTTGCTTCTAGTCCCCTATCAGTTAATGGATATAAGGCCTCTAAAGAGCATTTCAATAAGCATCCAGACGGAACCATACCTTACTTAGATGGGTATTAAGAAGTAAAAGTTAATCAGAGGTTCCGAAACCTTATGTATCATCTTTTTTCTATGTTGACCTAACACAAGATACCAACTAAAGACTTCTTCTTCATCAGCAACTGACAAGTCAGTTGTGTGCATCATGCAGGATTCAGATGGTGGATGTAGGTGCACTGTGTGGTTTTTGCCTTGTCTGATAAGCTGTCACTTCTAATCATTCTACCTGCTTGTTTGAAGAAAAAAAGTGCTGGGAGCAGCATTGTTGAGGTCACCAGCGCACATTTCAGTAACTGAGCAGCAAATGAACATCCTGCTTCTTCAGTACTCCCACACTGATCTCTGCGATCAGATAAGGTTACTCAGCTGCAGCATCCGGCAGTCTTCTCTCTCCAGCCTTAAAACACTTAAAGGGATTTTTAAAAAAAACAAAAAAACTTTTCTAAATGTAGAAGTTTTACTCATAATGTAAGTCTTATGTTTTGTTTTCGAGATATTTTAAATTAAAAAGTTAAATAAAAGCATTCTTAGCAATTCTTTTTTTTTTCTCTTTCTATTTCCATCAGCCTAGGCCATGTCAATAGTTGAGCATCTGCATTAAGCATTGATACTTTAAATCAGGGGTGGCCAAACGTGATTAACGTAAGAGCCACATACAATATTTTTCAAATGTTTGAGAGCCAGAAGATATTTTTGTTACAAAGAATATATTTAAATATCATATACACATGTATGTAATATGTATTTACTTTGTATGGGATTTATAAGCTACACATATAAATAAATCATTTAACTGTTATTTAATGATAGCGGTTTTGTGAGTTTCTTGATTGTAAATCATTGAAAATCTAGCTGAATTGTTGTCAAGGTTGTACAAAGGCCCTGTCAGGCTCTTGATTTGTAAGGATTGCACAATGCTTTGAATTCACATACTCCACTACAGAGAACACCCTCTCACACTCGTGTGCAATCACTTACTCTTAATTATGCTCTCCCATACTCCCACTCACACTCTGAATCTCACAACCTCATTCTTAAACATGGTCACTTAATATACGTTCTTTTATTATTTATTTTTGTTTTGTTTTTGCATTGTTCCCAGTGAAGTATGGCTCCAGATCCTTTTGGGGACCTCTCATACATTTTTGATGCCAGTAAATGTTATTTAGTTTTTATTTATTTTATTTATATTTCACTTTCCCTCTTTTTTCCCTATTTTCTCTGTCCCTCTTTGTTTATCCCTCTCCTTGTCTTGATCTGTCTGTGGCAGTGGGGGGCACACAAGATAGCACAGTCAAACTGGGGGGCATTCATAATTTCCACCATTAAATCATACCACTGGAAATATATATAGTAATGTGCTATGGAATGATATGTTAGTCCAATAACAAAAGTAATACTTGATCATTCAACATGGGAAGCCTGAAGCCACAATTTAGTACGACTAATCCTTGAAATAAACATTATAGCGTAAATAACACAATACCTTAACTTTTCCACTAAATGATTTCAGGGCTTTGAATGTTTTGTCCCCTGAAGTCACTACAACTTCAGGAGGGCATTTTATCTCTAGATAAGTATAAATTAAATAATTCCAACTGTAAGTTAAGTGCCAGGAAACAGAAAACAAAACACACACACCAACACGGGCTCTGTCACACCGACACCCAGACACACACAGCAGGACAGGCTC
>VKOC01000002.1:39128045-39139773 GCA_009364415.1 Spea multiplicata | reverse complement strand
TCAAAATATTTAGCATCCATTTCTTTGTACCATAAAAGAAGATCCTCTGTAGATATAAAGATCATTAGTATACAAAGAAGGATGTCAAGGACGTCAAGGTTGATGTATCTCTTAAATAGCCTGGGCGTCTGTTGAATAGAATAAAAAAATAATGAAACATTGCCAGATAAATAAGCTATGTCCAAAAAGAATGCTAAAATAAATAATTTAAGAGACGTTTTGCTTCTGAATATAGTTAAGATTTTTTTTTAAATCATCCATAGTGATTTAGGGTCTTAATGAGCAGATATGTATTGGATCTGGTGATGCAGAATAAATATTGTGGTGTTTAAATACTCTGTATCTTTATGATATTATTTGAACACAAATATATATATATGTGTAAATGCAGATATTATGATGTCCATAACATATTTTTCTCAAACAATAAAATTCTCAGACAATCAGTGGTGGCAGGTTTTGCCTCAGAAATTCTGGATATCACAACCGATTAACCGATTTAATCTTTAGGGGGTCGTCCAGTTTCTTACTTACATTTTACCACTGATATTGAGCAGTGATTGTCGAATTAGTATCTGAGATCATCCAAGAAACTCAGACGCTCTCAGATGTTCTTCTCAACTAGTTGATTCTGAAAATCATTACACCTGTAAATGGTGCTTCTCATGTCTATACCTGGAAGTATCCCATTAACCATTTATATGTTGAAATGACTTGCATTCAAATAGAAACACCCATTTAGATATTTACTTTGTATGAGTGGATGGACAGGTAATCTCTGGCACGCTGCTGTGGATTACAACCATCATGATGATCAGTCTCTCGAGAGGCTGGGCATTACGGGCATTGCATATCCCCGACTATATA
Organism: Spea multiplicata; assembly: GCA_009364415.1. NCBI lineage: Eukaryota > Metazoa > Chordata > Amphibia > Anura > Pelobatidae > Spea > Spea multiplicata. The sequence continues at coordinate 39,138,906 of VKOC01000002.1, read as the reverse complement.
TCTTCTGCATATCATGGTGTTTTAGAATGAAAAAAATATATCATATTAATAGAACAAATAAAATGTTGACTACATAGGTTTAAGATATCATTTTAAGAAGAGACAGCTGATGTCCTGGAAGCTTTTGTGATTAAATATTTTATTTATAAAAAGTATAAAAAGACACCAAAATAGCATTTTAATCTAAATAGTGAGATTACATTGGGGAAAAATAGGGGAGTGGATAATTTACACACCCGTGCTTCATAATTTAAATAAAATATTAAAATCAACTGAATAGTGGTTAATTGTGTGCTTATATTAAGAAATATTTATTTTCCATTTCTCATAGATTTTTTTTTAAGGATAGGAAAGGAGAAATGTAACTTTCACTGATTGAATGCCTGACACCCATAGTAACCTAAACAGCCATGAATCTCTATCTTAAACTCACTCCCTTTTCTGCTCATAGATCACTCAAAAACAGCAAACATAACATAAAACACTGATTTACGTTACTTAAAGTATCTCAATGTAATCACAATATGTAATGAATCTTCCTTAGAACGACACAGAATATAACCAAGTACAATGTTTTTAATTCTATCAGACCGGGCTGGGGTAGATTTCATGTGCTTCATAACTTCGGACCATTACTATCATAAAATCCAAATCATAAAAGCAATAAAAATATCAGTTATAAGTTAAAAAACTGCAAATCATGTTTATGAGAAAATGCAGTTTTGTAGCAGGCAGACATAATACAAGCCTTCCTTGTTTCAAAAATAATCATTACGGCTGGGGGAAAGTGGTGACATTTGACATTTATTTACTCTTCCTCTGAAAATCTTTAGTTTTAATCATCCTTTTTACTACAGGGGTCTGTGAGTGTTACCTCCCATGTCAGTAAAAGTGACAGAGCGAGCATCATCTATCTTGAAACATGCAGCAGCACCCTGGGAAATCTTATTTCCTTCACTGATAATTCACACTCATTGTAATTTGTCATCAGGGGTACGGTGAACACTTTCTTAATCTCTGTTCAGAAGAGAGAAAGGAGTTTGCTACATGTTTATAGGACTAGTCTTGAAAGATGATTTGTTCTTGGGTAACCACGGGAGGGCTGGCAAATTCTGTCCCTTGGGGAGGGTAATGTTGGGTGCCCCCTGACCCGTTGACCCCACGAGTGATATACACACTTGTACACACACTTACCCACTATAGCACAAACACACATACACACTCCATCTAACACACACACTTACTAAAACGTACTCACTCCACTTACTCTATGAATCACACCTCATCCTACATCACATCCTCACCTAGTGTGAAGCTTTTACTTTTCAGTGCTCGCACACTGTGTTTGTGCTTATAAAGTCTGTGTGTTGCAGTGTTGAGCAACACGTTGTATTGTAAGGGGTGTTATTGCACAATTTGGATGGTCTTACCAAAGACTTGCATTGTAACGTGGGTACAGATATACAAATATCTAATGTGTAAAAAAAATTCAGTGACGTGGTGGTAATATTCAATGCTTTACACGAACCTCATGCACAAAAAGGGGTCATATGCTGTGTAATGAACTTTTGTATCTGGGTTATATGATGCTTTGTAGGTGCTTTTATTTATATAGATGTATTTCCTGAAATGCGTAACTGGGTATTATACCAGTAAGCCATGCAATCACTGCTGATTTCACAACGGGTTGAGAACCCATTTGATTTTATATACAACCTGGTAATTATTGCAGTTGCTGGATATCTGTGTCTTTCCTCTATCCCAGCAACAGACTAGTGGTCTTCTCAGTGTGTATCGGACATTTCTGTATGGAGGACATTGGTGGGCAAAGAGAAATGTCATATTTTGTCTGACTTAAAAAAAAATATATATATTATGCACATTCACATTGGTTGATATTTTAATCTAGGGCTTTTTGGCTTTTAATGATGCTATTGTTTGGAGGAACAGACAAGCTGTTTGGGGCAAAGATGAAACAAACAAGCTGATTGGGGCAAACATAGCACAGCCAAGCTGTTTGCGGGCTAAGGTGGCACTCACAACTGTTCAGGGACAAAGCTGACACTGTGGGACATGTCCCTTTGAAGTTTTTTACTCCCATGTGTTAAATTGCATGAATTAATGAAAATTATTCTTGAATATTATAAGAATATCAAGGGGGCATGCTAAGGGAAAGTTATTAAGATAAGGAATGGGTATAGAGATAATGAGAACTTATGTTAGGGATCATGAAGATGGAGAGGGTGATTGTGGTACAATATGGGGTAATAATGATGGGTGTTAGGTAATGAAATGAATTTGGAGTTGAGAGTATGATGATGGTCTGGGGCAGCTCTACACAAACACATACATACATACAGCCACTCTAACACCATAAACATTCATACATATACACATACTCACTAACACTTTATAGATAGATACATACATACATACATACACACGCTCTTACAACATACACATACTGCCACTCTAACACCATACACGTATATATACATACACATACCACATAACATCAAACACTAATGTATACATACACACCAACACCATACATACATCTTCTTCTGTACTAGTATGTCTTATGTTTGTTCATGTTATTGTTAATTTTCTATATTGCTAATATAGTATTCTCTCCCTAAAATAAAGAATCTGCTTGCACATTGTTAAAAAATAATATTTTAAATAATAATAATTATAGGCACAGCTTGCAGAAACATAAAAATGTTCATTTTTTGAGGTTGCTTATATTCTGGATCTTTGAATGTTTATTAGTTTACAATTTATCACAGATGTCCATAACTATGACACAGAAAGGGAAACAGCCAGGAAAATTATTGCAAAAATTATGTAATGAACGTTAAGTACATTATTGGATATTCAGAAGTGTAGCTTTCCAAAACTTAAATAAGCTTTTAGTTACACATTGCAGACAGACATTGTAATTGTCATACAATCCGAGTCTCTGTCTACAAGCCCTGGCTATATTATAATTAGGGAATCTGCTATCAGTCGATGCTAATTAATAGTTTAAAGGGTATATATGTAGATAGGGCCACACTCAGATAGTATTTTTAATACTCGATTTTAAATTTAACATTGATTACTGTGAAACTATGAAAATCTATATGAAAATATCTATGTTCTAAACATTCTGGCAATGTATTTAAACACTCAATAATACTAGGTAAGTTAAATTAAGTTTGCTGAAGTTTGCACATGGTTTTCATACCTTGTGCCATTTTCATTACCCCTCTTGATTAATATTATTTATTATTAATCAAAAAGGGTGATGAAAATGGCACATTTTTTCTGCTGAACAACAAGTAAAAAAGACATAAGCTATACATCAATTAGCAATTAGATTTATGTAAATGAAAGGTGACCTACTTAAAAGATCTAGAATCTAGAATAAGAAATCTAGAAGTTTACAAAATCGGTAGATTATGAAAAAGACTGGTAAAATGTAGAGCTTTTTGGAACATAAAACCCAATATAAAGGGAGGGTGAAGAACAGCAATTGCACTTTATCTACAAAAAAAAAAGATGCCATTTGTAACATGTTGATTAGAAGCATCCCAATACTTCTTGCTTCTAAGTTTGGAGAATCTTAGGTATGTAATTGGCTTCAAACACATGTATGTATAATATGTTTCCTTTAAGTTTATATTTACATATGTAAATAATTAATTAAGTCATTGATTTTTTTTCACAATACAGACATCACAGTTTGGAAATTGTTTATCCTTTCTATCCAATCAGAGAGCAGGAAAGATAATTATATCTTATTATATTATATAATATTATATAATATATTATATTATATTATTATTACATTCCTTCCATCTTGATTGTTAAGGAATAAAACAGCTCATTTCATATAGCTTTGTCTTGCTTTATTATCAAATATGGAAAACCCCACCCTTTGAAGTTTACACAGAGCAGCTTTCCAGATTTCCAACATTTTAGGCATCTAATAAAAAAAAAGAAAGTTTTGAGTCTTCTAACAAATCTACAGAAAACATTTCATATTGATAAAACGTGTAATTTTTAAAAGATGATGGACATTTTAAATTCATTTAGAAAATTCTTCCTCTCAAATGTCAGTTTCTTGGGATTTATTACAACAATACATTTTATTTCTATTTCATTTTATTTTTTTTATTTGTATTTTTATTTTGTATCTTTTGACAATATAATAACCAACATTAACAATACCAACAACGCAAACAACAACATCAAACAAAAAAAACAAAAAAACAAAAAAATAAATTAAATAAATTAAAAGGAGGCTTATGGAAAAGGAGGGAAAGAGTATATTTTCTAAATTTCTCTAGCCTCGTGACTTCCATCATTTCAGAATTTCAGAGAGGGGGGAATCTAGTGCCATACAAAAACGTATTTCTGGTTATTTCATTTTAAAGTTAAATGGGTTTGTAAAAATTTGCTTGTACAAAAAATACATAAGCTGTCCATTCCTTTTTATGGACCTCTGTATTTTATCTGAACGCCTTCCCCATTTGGGGGTTATAAAACATAATATGTTTTGTAACAATTCAATCAGCATGTTACAGCAAACATCATGTCAGATGTCTCCTTTCTGGATTTTATTACGCAGCAGACCCCGAATAAGATATTTTAGTATTTGGAGCTGCAGCTTGTCAGATGTTATATATAAAAGGAACAATATACAGAAACCTATAATCTGATGGCAGAAAAGAACCGTTTGCCCCAGCTAGTATGATTACACTTTCTATCTCCTGTTAAGTGCTTAGGCTCTTTTTAGTCCTTGGTCTTGTACTATGCTCAGCGCGTAAAACTGAAAAGAAAAATTCTTTAATTTTTAATTAATTTTTCATCCTAAATGGATGGACTATACATATGTAACCATTTTACATATGATTACTTTGTGATCAGCAACATTTCTTCTCTCACTGTTTATTTCAGCAATTAGCTGAAAGCTGGAACTCTCTAGAACTTTCTTATGGCTTATTGTGTCAGAAGGGCTCGATCATGAGCAACTTGGCCTGCTTTAAGCCAGCCAGTAAAGAGACTCTTCTTTCTGCTGTGGCACAGCCTAGTAATAAAACAGGACTTAAATCCTCCACTCATCAAGCGCCAGTGCTGAATATTCATGGAACCCCCAGGGAAAAGAGACAGGAAGTTGCAGTTCTTTGAGGCTTGAAATACGTGACCAAGTTCTTCTAGATGGTTGCTAAGCAAATTATTGAATACTAGCCCGATATTTCATGGTGCCATTTTCAGGCACACTGCATATGTCAGGTTCTGGCCCCAATATTTTTTGTTCAGAACTTGGACAAACCCAGCATTTGAAAAACACATTAGTTTAAAATACGATTCATATGAAAACACATAGATCCTCCTATCGATGTGGTCCATGACATCGTCTGAGAGAGCAGCGGTAAAATTCGTATAAAACAAAAAAAAGTTATTTAAAACAGAGAAATTACTTCACAGTAGGTAATAAGCAGTGCAAACTGACATGTAGCTCTCCTGAAATAAAATTTAGAGCTACAAATATTATAGAGAAGCTGAGGGAGGGGGATGTGTGTGTGAGCTGCATGGATTATCAGAGACAGTGAATATGTACATGTATATATGTAGAAAGTGGATAGCTGTGTGTGTAACTGTATGGTTGTGTGTGCATGTATGTAAGTGTATGTGTTAGAGTGTGCGTGCATGTATGCATGTATGTAAGTGTATGGTGTAAGAATCGGTCGCAAGAGGGAACAGCTAAGGCCAAATACTGATGGTACCCTTACTGCTTAACACTACGTGGAACCATTCAGCTAACAGAAGAGATCGTTGTCTTATTATTATTGTACAAATTGACATTCTGGATCTATCATAATTATGTGAGAAGCATAAAAGCATACCGTATTATAGTGGGGGGTGCGGCCTATAATTGGGGTTTAGCACAAGGATGCGCAATCTTTACCGCCCGACGACCGGGACAGGCAGTTCCGGTCCGGGCACCAGGGAGGTGTTTTTTTCTTTTTCATTTAGCCCTGCTGCAGGGCGAGCAGCAAGGTTAGGATCCAGATCCCCCGGAGCGCTGCAGGGGACCTGGATCCTGCACGATGCAGACAACCCCCTCTCCTGCCGGCACTTCCTCCGGGGCTAATTAAGAGCAGCAGCAGAGATTGTCTATGCGCATTGCGCAGACGTCTACCAGCTGCCCTCGCTAGACACCAGGGAGTCTAGGGATGCATTGGTAAGTTGGGGAAAGGGCAGAGTGGCATATCTGGGGGACAGAGTGGCATACTAGGGGGCATAAAGCATATCTGGGGGGCAGAGTGGGCATTATCAGGGGAACAGAGTGGCATATCTGGGTACATGCAAGCGCATATCAGGAGCAGATTGACTTATCTGCGGGGCAGAGTGCGCATACTTGGGGCATTGAAAGCAAATATTTGGGTAGCAGAGTGGCATATCTGGGGCATAAGCATAGTGGGAGCAGAGGGCATATCTGGGGGCAGAGTGGCATAGATGGGGGGGCGTGAAGCATATCAGTGGAGCAGAGTGGCTTATCATGGGGGGAGAGTGTCATATCTGAGGGGAATTAAGCATATCAGGAGGTAGAGTGGCATATCTGGGGGTCATGAAGCAAATCAGGGGAGCAGAGTGGCTTATCAGGGAGACAGGAACAGATCCTTAGTCTGCGTAGGGGGCAATAAACCAATTCTGGGGCAGCAGGATATATAAGTACAGCGCGTGCATATGAATTAGGGGGGGCCTTAAAATGGCTATTGTCTTTCCAAATTTTCTGTTTCTATATAACATATGCTGGACTAAACTTCATAATAGATACCAAAAAAGTTAAAAATTAGTTATTTCACGGTTCATGAGATTAAATACTGTTAACCATTCCACTCATGTGTATTTTTTTTTTTTTTAAATAATTTTTTTGCTCTTTTCAGCCCTCGATTACAAGATGACCAAGAAGAGAAGGAATAACGGACGTGCCAAGAAGGGCCACGGTCATCTCCAGCCCATCCGCTGCACAAACTGCGCCCGCTATGTTCCCAAAGACAAGACCATCAAGAAATTTGTCATAAGGAACTTAGTGGAGGCTCCTGCCATCAGGCATATCTCTGACGCAAGTGTCTTCAATTCTTATGCCTTGCCCGAGTTGTACGTGAAGCTGCATTATTGCGTCAGCTGCACCATTGACAGCAAGGTTATCAGGAAATGTTCCCGTGAAGCTTGCAAGGATTGTACACCTCCCCCAGGTTTAGGCCAGCGGGTGCACCTCCAGAGCTCCACCAAAGCCATTGTAAGAAGATGAGCTAAGATGTATCTTACTAAATAAATATATTTTTTTACATACTCCTAGTATGTATCATCATTATCAACAGTTAGCTTGACTCCCAAAGATAGAGGCGTATACAAGGTTACCCTATTTTCATTAGGTGCAAATATGAAAATATGGTATTTTATGTAAGTATTAATAAATACATATCTGTTGAATGGATATGCATTAAATTGAATTTTATCTAGTTCGGAATTAAGGGTCTCCACACATCATTAAACTGCTTCCCCCTACTCCCCATGATATTAAACCCAACCACTGACAGTGAAGCACACATTCCTAGGATATGTTACATTTACATTCAATGTATGATTCTTTTGCATCCAAAACTAATAGCATTTGTAACAACGGACATGTGTTTTAGATTTTGTGAAAGATGTGCTAATTTCCTTCGAGATTCTCCAATAAAGATTGACAGACAGTGAACAGATGAGACATATTTAATTCCGACCACAGAAAAACAATACCGATCCAAATCTACGGAGTGAATGAATATGCTGTCTCTTTGTAAAAGATCAAAGTGAGAGGACTTCTAAACTGTGTTAAATGTCAGTTAAAAATGTAAAATATGCTATATTTTAAAATCATTACATTATCTATGGTTTTTAGGGGATAGAACACAAGCAACAGACTTCCCCTCCTACCAAGAAAGTTGATGAAATCGTTTTGACCGATTATTCCTTTTTTTATTAATATGTATTGTGCCTCTGTAACTTTTGCTCTTATCTTAAAACTTAGAAGGAAGTAATAAAAAAAATTTTGATTTAAAGGTTTTTGGAAGGCAAGTAAATATAATCATTTGCAGCACGCATCTGCATGCCCTACCATAAAGCATGTAAGCAGAAGATGAGGCAAACCATGAGACCTAACTGGTCCTTCTGTAGCTAGTCTGAACCATTGCTAACGAACATCAGCGTAATTAATAATATTTAATGTACTGTGGACATCTTATCCAGTAAATTTATTTCAGTACTTCAATTTCAACTTATAGGCTAAAGGATTTTCAAACGTTTTGAACACATGTGCAAATGTTCCTATAGAGAAGATAGTAAATGCCAAATAAAAATGTTCCTTAAAAGCTTTAAAAAACTACAGGAGCAACCAATGGCCAAAAAATATTTTTTAATAGCGTTGTTGTGGGGGTATAGGCAAGAGCTAAGTGGTTAATGAGAAGATTGAGTAAAAGGTTCCTTGTGGGGAAGTCAGTATTTGTGTTGACAACCATATGACATAGTGAACTATGTAATGGATCATTGCACTTATTATGACTGTGAATGCAAACAACAAAGCTCCAATGTTTTCACGTTCATTTTTTAATTGTGTATTCATTAAAGGGTCACTCCAGCCTTCATATGAACTTTAAAAATAACTGTGGATTACCTTTAATTTATAATTTTTAGTCCCTTTGCAAATGTATGGAGCCCATTTACACTATTTCCTGCCCCCCCCAATTCCTTGGCTTTACACTGCGCATGCCCACTATACTTACTGCCATCCAGCTCTAGTGCTGGCTCGTGTTAGAAACCCCTGTGCAGAACAAGTACTTCTATTGACTTCATTGGAGCCTTTCCTACCATTGATAATCTACTTCAAGCTTTGAACGTTTTCTTAGAAAATGCATACAATGCATATTAAAGTACTAACAAAGTACTGTAATATGCATTCTTCTTGGTGGGACCGCAGGGACATATATACTGTCAGCAGCGACTGTTGCAAATGTGGCAACAAATGAGGCAAAATCCTTCTCCTAAATGTTATGTGCATCCTAGATAACACAAAATGGAAACACAAAGGCAAAGAGGTAAAATATAATATTTTATTTCATGAACTGTTTACAGGAAAATATATGTATATTTTAGAAAGAAATGTACATAACATTTACATTAGTAACAACTCATTTTCTGCTGGTATTATCACTTTAACATTGACTATCCACAAGTGAATGGATGAGATATACTATTCAAACTATACATAATGTTAGTGGAATGTTAATGCTATCAATCAATGCTATTCCTACAGTATTTTATATTTTATCCATTGGTGCTGTAGAACATCATCTTGTATCACTGGTAGGGAATGGTCTTATCAGAAGGTTCTATAGTTCATAGCCCAAGAGCAGGATGGTGCATTTCGGCATTCTTGAGAAGCAATGAAACATATACTCCCCATAAAGAGTGCAGATATCACACAGTCCAAAACTGAGGTACCAAATGGAAGCAGGAAGATGATATGGTCTGGGCAGGTAACTGTGGTTCGGGAACAAGTAGAAAAGGATCAAGGATCCTGAATGCAAACTAGTGAGGAAGTGAGAATAAGGGACCATTGTGTAGCTCTAGCACTCACTAGCACCTGAGAGGCATGGCTACTTGACTTTGTTAAATGGTCCTCCTTTCATACAATGCTATTTCATGAGGGAGATTATAGCTTCTGCATATTAATTCCTAAGATGTCTGAAGGGCCGCACGGGGAATCCGACTAGTGCCCTTCAGTCGGCAAATCCATATGATGTATTTTTTAATTCCTATAGGTATTTATGGCTTTACATATTGTTCAAAGACAGGAAAATATGTCTGTAGACTCAAAAGCACCTTAATATAATTTTTAGGCCCGTAACATTTAGAACTTTTGAAAACTCGTATTTCTGTTATGGCCAATATTTGGCTGACCTAATTTTTGTAATCTTCTCTTATCTTTTATGCATTTATGTAGATATCAGTGGCTTTATCCACCGTTATTAATTTAAAATACCAGTGATAGTGTACACACCATCTATTGCCAGCCTCTGTTTCATCCTGTCAAAAATTAATTTGATAGTTCCAGGATTCCTGCAAGAGACTTACAGTCTATTAAGCCAGGACGTAACTCTGTTTTTCCACCTAAACAGATTAGTTTTCCAGATGACTTTATTGCAGTCCAACCTTTTTTTCTCAAGGAATATCAATGCGCAGGAGTTTAATTACTGGGGGGTTTGTGGAATTTCTCTTTCCTGAAATAACATTGGTTTTAACTAATGCAGATATGGGTGACATCATAACACACTAAAATTAGAAATAAAAGTTTGCATTTATCCATTTTCCATCTATTTAACAGACTTCCCCAGCAGTATTACATACCATCTACAAATCATAAGAACTGATTTTGGAGTCACGGTTTAACCGTAATAAACACTCTGGTCAAAAAGTATTTATTGAGGTTTATTCAATAAAGAGTGAGTTGATAGGGTACTTTGCAGTTTAATTCAGTTATTTCATTAATCTGACCTGGACCAGGCCTTTACGAACAAATTTGGACTGGCTTGGGGATGCAGGAATGCAGCTGTATAAGCAAAAAAAGAAAGCTCCTAATGAGGTAAAGGGGGTGAGAGGGAAAGAGACGGAGGGACGATGTATGTATGTTAGATTGAGAGTGTATGTATAAATGTGTGTGTTAGCATGAATCTGTATGTGTGTGTGAGCATGTATGTGTACATGTGTGTGAGCAAGAATGTGTACGTGTAAGTGTGTGAGCGTGAATGTGTGTGTGCATGAATGT
>VKOC01000002.1:39071298-39117859 GCA_009364415.1 Spea multiplicata | reverse complement strand
AAACCACACATATACACCAATCCACACATATATACTAAACCACACATATATACCAATCCACACATATATACTAATCCACACATATATACTAATCCACACATATACAACAATCCACTCCCACTCAATGCTTTCCTACCTTTCCTTTCTTCTTTCAGCTTCTTTTCCTCTTCTTCGGTTCTTCTGTCTTTTCTGTCTTCTTCCGGGTCAGAGGGCACGGACAGCGGTGGGCGCGGCTTCAGTGCTGTTGCCACGCGGATCACAAGGGAGCGGTATCGGAGGTCTTTAACAGCTGTTGCCACGCGGATCACAAGGGAGCGGTATCGGAGGTCTTTAACAGACCTCCGGCTCCTTTGAGTGATTTTAAGCCGGGTTGATGTTAAATAAAGTTAAAAAAAACCCTGATGTTTTAATTTAAACCCAGTGCGGCCGCAGACCCGTAAGGCCGGCCTTGGTGGGGACTTCCCAAGCCCCTTAGAGTGGCGGACCCGGTCGCAGTTACGGCGGGCTTAAGGGGCAGGTGCCCCTTATGCCCTGCATAAATGCGGCCGTAAGTCAATGCGGCCCTGCTGTGGCCCGGCCCACCGGGCAAATGCCCGGTGTGCCCGATGGCCAGTCCGGGCCTGCTTGTTCGGGAGGTATGGCATTTTGGCAGCAAGCCTTCCTTCTCCCACTGTTTTCTGCCAACACTAAGCTGATGGCACTGCTGAGCATCGTCTGATGTTCTCAATGTTGTGTGTTTCTTTGTCCTTCTTCAAAAGAGCTTGGGCAAAACATCTGGAAACCCTGTCTACAAAGAAAAGAAGGTGCTCTCAAGCACAAACAAATTTAAAAGTATGTCAAAAATGAATCCCAATAGCACTTCCCACACAGTGCCTGAATTTGAATGTGTACAATAGTGAGCAAGGTCTAGTGCTGCACACACAAAAGAAGTATGATTGCCTATAATTATTAAAGGGATTACTTCCCCTTTAAATGTTGAATCCTTTAGTTATTAGGCGATCTTGTTAATACAAGAAACAAAAACACATCCTATAGTGAGTTGTCTAATTTCCAAATAATAGCTATATTATAAATATATATGCACGTTGTATATCCAGGTGAGCGACGCACACACACCCAGCCATCCGTGTGATGTAAAATAAAAACTTGATTCATCAGACCAGGCGACCTTCTTCCATTGCTCCTTGGGCCAGTTTTTATGCTCATGTGCCCATTGCAGGCGCTTTCAGCAGTGGACAGGGGTCAACTACGCAGCCCCATACGCAAAAAAACTGCGATGCACTGTGTGTTCTGGCACCTTTCAAAACCAGCATTAGCTTTCTCAGCAATTTGAGATATAGCAGCTCATCTGTTGGTTTTGACCACACAGGCTAGCCTTCATGCATCAACGAGCCTTGGCCAACCATGACCCTGTCGCCAGTTCAGTTTTTCCTTACTTGGACTACTTTTGATAGATACTGACCACTGCAGACTGGGAACACCCCACAAGATCTATAATTGTGGCAATGCTCTGACCCACTCATCCAGCCATCACAATTTTGTCCTTGTCAAAGTCACTCAGATCCTTACAATTGCCCATTTCTTCTGCTTCTAACACATCAACTTTGAGGACGAAACGTTGACTTGTTACCTAATATATCCCACCCACTGATAGGTGCCATGATACCAAGATTATCAATGTTATTCACTTCACCTGTCAGTGGACATAATGTTATGGCTGATCGGTGTATGTATACAATAGTAGACAGATGGAATGCTTGCCTGGTATAGGAGCAGCCCACTGCTCCTATGCATGAAGATATATTTCATCCCAATGTTTGTGGTGTCTCTTCTTAATGCATGTATGAGTATACCAACTATGTTTGCATTTACAGGTCTCCCAGAAGGATCCACAAGAGGAGGAAAGGAAAATCCTGGTATAAGTTACTGTTGAATATAATAAAAACAAATATCTGCTTACATTATAGTGCTGTAAATAAACGTCTTGCAGGCCAAGTCATATCAGCATCTCCTATACGGAGCTTCGTTCTCTTACCTTATTTACAGCACTTTAAACCCTTTGTAACATTTCTGCCGTGCTCATGTTTAGCTGTAATGTTCTTCTTTCTCATTTAATATAGCCACACAAGTTGTATATTGTTGTTTTTTTCTTTTATTTGTCCTGAGTTTTGAAATGCCCAATGTTTTTTGAAAGTTATAGAGCATATGGTCATTCTGCACCCATTTCCTACGTGGGACATCTTTGAAGTCGGTTAGTTCAATTTACCCCATCACATTTTTTAAAACTCAACACCCCAGGGCATGTCAAATGCTTGTATTTTAACTCTTTCCATGCACTAATCCGACTACTAGCCTTTGTCTAACGTTATGGTAGTAATTTTTTTTCCACACACACACATTGTACTTTTGGTTTGAATTTACAGATCCTGGTATATGGTACTGCAAAACAGTAATACCACCCTTATGCATAGGTTTGCCTGGGGGCTAATCATAAAACAAAACATGGCAACAAAGAAAAGAATGAAATGACCCCTGTGCAAAAGTCTGCATACCCTTAGTTCTTAATACTCGTATAGCATTAATGACAGTGTGCAGTCTTTTGTAACAGTTGTCTATGAGGACCCAAATCCTTGCAGGTGGTATAGCTGTCCATTCATCATGGCAAAATGCCTCCAGGTCATGCAAAGTTTTTGGTTGTCTTGAATGAACCACATGTTTGAGATCTCCCCAAAGCAGCTGAATGATATTAAGGTCAGGAGACTGACGGCCGCTCCAGAACCTTCACTCATACCCCCACAACATTAGTCAGCCATAATCATGCTTCACAGTGGGGATGGCATTCTTTTCTATATAGGCCTTGTTGACCCCTCTCCAAACATAGCCCTTATGGTTGTGACCATAAAGCTCTATTGTGGTCTTGTCACTCCAAATTACAGTGTGAAGGCGTGTCAAGGTGTTGTCGGGCATATTGCAGCCGGGCCTATTTGTGGCATAGGCACAGTAAAGGCCTCTTTTTGGCAACTTGACCATGCAGCTCATTTTTGTTCAAGTATAGTCATATTGTACTCCTTGAAACAACCACATTTCTCCTGACTGTAGGGTGACCACATGTTCTGGATTGCCCGGTACAGTCCCACAACGGGAATGAGAATTCTGAGTGGAGGTCTAAGCCAATCAGGAGAGACTTCTTAACTCTCCCGATTCCTGAGTGCAGAAGCCTCTACTGATAGGCTGAGTCCTCCTTCACATTAAGCTCAGTGTCAACTGCTGCCAGCACCAGGTATGTGTGTATAATGTCTGGCAACAGTACTGGTTAATCCTCTGAGTTTGCTCATGTCTGGTACTGATTTTATGTATTTATAATATATATTATTAAATCTGAAATCAACATGGTTCCCCAAATGTATTTTGTGTATGTAACATATATATAATATAAAATGTATTTTATGTGTGTATGCAATATACACATGATATACACCTATGTGTGTAATCTCTCTCCACTTCATAATGTATCTCTGAATGGCAGAAATAAATGTGGTCACCCAAATCATGAGGTTACCTGTGGGTTTTTCCTTGTATTCCAAACAATGTGTCACCTTGCGTGACTGTAACAAGGCCAAACATTCAAGGGTATGTAAACTTTGGATCAGGGCCATATGGGTGATACCTGTTATTATGATTTAAAAAGGAGCCAACCAACACTGTGATAATAAACGGCTTCATATGATCAGTAGCCGTTAATAAAAGACAGTTTGTTATACATGATAAGTCATATTTTCAAAATCAATACCAACATTTCACAATTTCTGCCAGGGTATGAAAACTATATAATATATAGGCGTAACTGGGAACTCTCTGGGTTTCTACCGGAGACTCCACATGAAACTCAGTTTGTCCAGGTCATCAGCCGCAGCCAGACAGTTCCCAGGCATAATTATATGAGATATGGAGTCTTCTGTCAGCACCAACCTGCACGGGGGACTCTGCTGACAGTTTAAAGGAGCTTAACACAAATGCCAGTTACACTTCAATCACAATCAGTGCCTTAGCTGCCATTTGCCAGCGCTGCCATTGCTGACACTACTACAAGCAAAAATGAGACTCTGCTTGGACCTCTAATGACTCAGGACCCTGCTGACTGATCACCAGTTCTACAGGCCCATATATATAAAACATGTACAAAATGTCACCTGACTGGGATTTTAATAATGTTTTGTACCTTTTTTAACTTCAATGGCATCTAAGGTAAAATTAGACAAAACCTGCTGGAAGTGCTGGAAAGGGGGGACATCGCGGATCATCATGAGGGTCTGTCCTACAACTTTCATTAAAAATAGTGACTGTATTAAAAATTAAATTATTATTGGAGTAGGACTGGATTGATATTAAAAAATAGCAGTCGTAATTTCGTGTACAGTAGTGGCAAACTGTGCGACTGGCTTATCTCTATTACAAACAAGGTTGCTGCACCCGAAGAAACGAGAATCACTGCTCATAAAATGGCGGCACAAGCTGACAACTACAACTCCCAGTAACGTTTGCGACGCCTATTAATCTTTAACGGATGTGACATCACGCTCCTGCCTTTAAAAACGACCAGTCGGCGGAGGAACGTTCTCTTGTCATTGGTGCCATCTTAGGAAGGTAAGCAGCTTTGAGCTCGCGGTGGTATCCGGCCTCGTCTACAATCCTCTTCCATCCCGTCTTTGTTGTGTTCATCCGTACGGTTTCCTAACGTCCCTCTCTTCTTTATCCGCAGGCTTTTCTTCTCAAGATGAGAGCCAAGGTAAGAGTTGTTTTTTTCCCCCTTTATGTTAAAGGTTGGTGGTGGGTGAGGCCTGTCGCACGGTTTAGGCTTATTTCCCACGCTGTTTCTCGATGTGATCCTTGGTGCCGCATTACTTTTCACCTGCACTGATATCCCAGGCGCCGCTTATTGGGTTTGTAAGAGGCTTTCTTACAGTGCGCGTTATGGGGCGGCCATTAAATGTGTGTTTCTGGCTCCTGATTATTTGGCGGTGGGCCGCATTACAGCAGAGCTGCTTCCCCTTTACCTTGCCTCACAATTGTCGCACTGCCGCATGTTAGGCTCGCAATGTAATTTTACCTCAATGTGTGCGAAACGTTATCTACGAGAGAATTCTTCATTGCTGATCTGTTTTTTTTCCTGTTACAGTGGAGGAAGAAGCGTATGCGCAGGTGTGTATAAATGTATATTCAGCAAATTTGGCCACTAAGGTTGCTGCATCCTGGTGATTGTGCTGATGACCTAATGCATCGCACTACCTCTACAACATTCACACGTGATCCCTTGGGGCTTTAGATTCGAAGGGACAGAGTGCTGCTGTTTGCAGGGTGTAGGTTGTATCATTAGTTTGCCCGGGTTGCTCTTAATTAGTGTGGTGAGCATTGTGTGCAATAGTTAATAATGTAATTCATGCAAATACATTCTTGTGCATGACTTTAAATAAGCTCATTCTTATTCCCTGAAATCTTCATGAAGATGAGATCATAGGAAGTTTTGAGGCATGTAATGGTGTACGGATGATGTATATAGCAAACATCTTTATGCAAGCCATGTTTTGTGTTTTAAAAAAAAAACCTTGGCCTATTGACCTACACACTTCCTGGAACCTCAACAGGTTGATCAGTCTCTTGTAAACTGATATCATGATGCATGGTGTGCTTAATATCACACTTCTGTAGGTGTCCCAGAGCAGCAACTGTTAATCTTTGATTTCTATGGCTACAGCTTAATGTTCTCTACTTTCTTTTAGACTGAAGCGTAAAAGGAGAAAGATGAGGCAGAGGTCCAAGTAAACGCTCCCTCTATTGCTCCAGAGACCTGCAAGCAAAAGCATTGCTCCTGAAGACTTCACGTGGAGATGGCTAAGCACTGACAATACTTATCACCGATTCATGACTGAACCTCTTGACTTCTGCGGGTCCATGTGCGAGTCGGCGGGAAACCTCCACCTTGCCCTTGCTGAATAACACCATGCTGGACTGATGATCCTGATACCATGCTGATGTGTGTCAGGAGTTTGGACTTGTTTCTGGTCTCTTCGAGCAAGCGTAATAAAGCTGTGTTTTGGTTAAACAAGCTGAAAATGGTTTTTGTCAATCTCTTGTGGGAAACATCGCCGAGTAATGGGTGAATAGCTGTTCAGGTAACTTGTGGTTTGTTGGTAGACTTGGAGGAACCTGACTCTGCAAGTAAATAACTACACTTACCTCTTGTCTTGCCATCCAGACAATCAAGGTAGACTGAATAAGGTTTCTTCAGGCAGTTTTCATAAAGGGGTTTTATGGTGCCATCTTTCTACAGCATGGCTTAAGCAAAACATGAGGGCTAAAATGTGTTTTCAAACTAACTTTCATAAGCGTTAATATTTAGTTTAATCGCTTTGAGCACCTACTCTATTCAATCACAGCTAATATAGCCATAATTAAGAAACCTTAACTAAGTCTTCGATGTATCCAGAAACGGTTACTGCACACTTCATACATACAGGTGCCCCAGCTTCAAAACATTAAAAGTAGGTGATGCCTTGTAGGCTCAGGCTTGGCAGTCTTGCTCTCGGCCAAGAATTACTGGGATTGTTAATGTCTGTATCCTTACACAGGCCAGATACCAAATTAAGCTTGGTGCAAAAAACCCTTTAAATATGTCGGCTAACACGGCTGTTACAGAATCTCAATAAAAAGAAATAGCAGCTCCATGCACTCAAGGGTTCCAGCTCGGGCAGGTTTATTGTAGGACAGCAACAACATTTCGACCTCACAATTCGGTCTTTATCAAGTTATTGTGAGGTCAAAACGTTGCTGTCCTACAATATATCTGCCTGAGCTGGAGCCGTTCTTTATTTTGATCTACTGGGGAGATGGCCCTTCCTGGCACAGTTAAGCACCTGAGTTCCTTTGGTGTGTGTGCAGATTCCTCATTCTGGTGGCTATTACAGAATCTGTCAGAAAATGGCACTGGCATTCCATTTAAACTTTAATCTTGCATGTAGTTTGGTGTTTTTTCCTTCAAAGCCTAGTGGTCATTGAGTTCATTCACTAAAGGGGCAGTTTGCAGAAGTGTATTGGTCTCTTTGCTATTAATATCGAAGTATTAACGCTAAGTTTCTCCTCTACAAGGGCTGAGCTGGTCTTGTAGAATGTCAGAAAGCAAGAATTTGAAAGTTTAACATGGCATAATGCAGGGTCAACTAAGCTCTTGCTGCAACACTCACTGGGTTTGGCGTTAATGTATAGTGAAGTCAACACAAACAACTGTTTAATGAATAAACATGACTTTTCACTGATGCAACTCTGGGCCTTTAAGTTGCTGGTTTAGTTCATTGATAGCACAGGTGCTACATGGCCCTAGTTATAACTGCTGTGTAGCAATCTTTCTTACAAAGACATGTAAAGGCAAAGCTGCCTAAAATGTAGTGCTGGTATTGAGCAAGTTAAGCTCTTAGCCTACCCCCACCAATGGTACATGGTAAAATGTTAAAGAAGCTAGAAGCCCCATTGGCATAGTAGCCTGAAACTATTGTATTAGAAGTACAAAGTAGATCTCTGCGGGGTTAAATAGGCTATAGTACTGTCTTGTGTGTCAATAACTAGTTTAAGAAGCATGCCAGAAATATCTGCACCAAGACAATATACCAGTCTAGAGGTTCAAACTTACACACAACTACTTCAAATTCAGATGGGATTTTTACTTTGATTATGTTGCCAGATGGCACTAAAATATGCCAACCTATTCATGGTATGACTGGAGAAAATTCTTAGTTACTAGATTTTGGCATACTTGAAAACGAACACGAAGAGTGTTTGTGTTCTTTCCGAAGACGGTGGCAGTAAAACGTAGACTAAGACACACATGAAGAATCTTTGATCGTCTACTAATCTCCCCGGTCCCTTCCCCATCTAGACTACCTTTACTTCACGGCATCGCAGGAGCTGACGGAAGCGGAAATCAGGGGTTACAGGGCAGTGCGAGTGAGCCTATTGGTCACCTGCAGGGTCTTCTTGCAGGTGACTAATAGGCTCACTCGCATGGCCTTCTTAACTCCTGATTTCCGCTCCCGCTAACCCCTGCAATGCTCCGTTGGATAACGGGAGCAGAAAACCATAGGTTAAAGGGCTGTGCAAGCGACCAATAGGCTCACTTGCACGGCCCCTTACCATTGGTTGCTATGCAGAAAAAGAAAACACACAACCTGGGACCCTGCTGCAACAGTTTAAAGTCCATGCCAGCGACTAACAAAGTCACTGGCCTCTATTGGTAAAATACATTGAGTAGCATAATAAAATAAGATTATTTATGCTACTCAATGTACCTTACCAATAGAGGGCAGCATTCTGCCCGACAATATATATTAGCCATATATGGTAGTGTGCTCATTTTCATTAATTATTTAAATAAAAATCTGCTGGTCTCCCCGCTGCATCAGTTAAATGTCTGCACTCGCGGACATTAAGTCTGTCGAACTTGCGAACTTTTTTTTAATTTATTTTGGGTTTTTTTGTATTAAACTCTTAGACGAAAGGATCGTGGGAATATTTTTTTTAATGCAAATGAGAACAAAACCATATATGGCTAATATATCGTCAGGCAGAATGCTGCCCTCTGTTGGTAAGATACATTGAGTAGCATTGCTCCATATGCTTGAAATCCAAAATTATGCTACTCAATGTTTCTTACCAATAGAGGGCAGCATTCTGCCCGAAGATATATTAGCTATATGTGGCAGTGTGCTCATTTGCATTTATTCCAATAAAATATATTCCCATGATCCTTTCGTCTAATACTAAATTAATAGAAAAAAAAGTTTGCAAGTTCGACAGAATTAATGTTCGCGAGTACTGCCCTCTATTGGTAAGATACATTGAGTAGCATAATAACTTTGAATTTCCTCCAGCTTTAGCAAAATGGGAGAGAGATTTAGATATTAAAATCACCTATAAAAATATACATTGTTTAAATCTAAACGAGTTACAATTCAAAATTATGAATAGGTGGTATTTGGTCCCTTCTGTCTTAGTAAAGATGTTCCCTAATAATCTACCTAATTGCTGGCGTTGTGGAGCAGAAAGTGGAGATATGCTCCATATTTGGTGGAATTGTAACCCAATCCGAAAACTTTGGCAACAAATCTCACATAAGTTAGTGCATATTTTTGGACAGCAATGGAAATTAACGCCCGAAAGAGCTTTACTCCATCTAAATCTACCGAACAATGGGAAAAAAATACAATACTTCTTCATTTATTAACGGCAATTAAAATAGTGATCGCTAGAAATTGGAGATCTTCAGCCCCAATTTTGTGGGCTAAAATAAAATTACAGCTATTACATCAATGCCACATGGAAAAAGGAATACTAGTGCAAACTTTTTGGAATGCTAAAAGCTACAACCTCTGGGAGGACTGGATAAGCTATGTGGCCGATGGTAAACTAGACCCTGAAAATGAAAGCAATTTACTTAGATAATTCCCTAAAAATCACACGCTCTGGGTTTTGATAGTAAACTTAGTAAAGACAAATGGAATCAATTGTAAGTCCTGTATGTCCATGTAATGTAATTTTTTTGTTGTCTTTTTAAATGCAGAAGTGATAAATGATTATTCTTTCCATGTATAACATTACTAACATCAAGATGCTAAGATGACTGGATACTAAGTTGTAATCAAATACTCTGCATTTTTGTTTAATAAAATATTTTTAAAAAAAACAACTTTGAATTTCAAGCATATGGAACAATGCTACTCAATGTATCTTACCAACCGAGAATATATTAGCCATACATGATAGTGTGGTCATTGGTCGCCAGCCCCTGCTGGTGACCAATAGAGTTGCTAATACGGACATTGAAACACCTGGCGCCAGAGCTGCTGTGGTACGCGTTAACCCCGTATTAACCCCTTAACCGGAAAAAAAACGAACACGAAGAACGTCCACGAATATTCCCCCAAAGAGAAGACAGGAACGGGCGAATATTTGCGGAATACGAAGATTTTTTTTTTGCCGAAGACGAGCACGAACACGAAGAGCCCCCTGGTGCCCAAGTCTATTGGTTACCTGCAATCCCAAACTCCTAATCTAAATTTGCTATATAGATAACATCAGCCACCAAATACTCATTCGGTTCCACAAAAACTGCAACTTAATTATTTATGCACCCACGTCAGCTTTCTAGTCACAACCATCAGTATCCAAAACACCATTTTAACCTCACTGTTCTACAAACCAACAGACAGGCCCAGTTACCGCAACAGCTTCCATCTGGAACACACACAAATCTATAATCTACAGCCAGGCCATAAAATAACTGCATCTGTTCTGACCCCAGAGAAAGAAGTGAACTACCGTACTAAAAGACCTCAAGGTAGAACTTCATTGCTCAAGGATATAATCCCAAATTGATAGATGGTGAAATAAAGAGTAACCAACATACAGAGAGAAGTACTGAAATACTAAGGAGCCATAGAGGAATCCCTCTTACCGTCTCGCAATCGACAGTTTGAGGCCCTACACAAAGTTGCAAAAGACCTTTAAAAATCATTACATACAGATTAGACAAATATTTCCACTCCCTCCTCTACAAACAGCCTCCAAAGTTAAATCAAATGGTAGTACTGAGTTTACTACACAGACCAACTACAAAACGCATGTAGGAGACTATTTTTGATCAAAGATCTGAGGGTCACCATATTAATGGGGAATTTCCAGAGACAGAGAGAAAGGAAGATATGGGAATACAAACTCATGACAACATTTGACAGGCTTAATTCAGGCCTAAATCATAAAGAATTTATGTCACACTAGCCACACAATCAGCCTTACACTGGGACAAATGCTACATTTCACACCAAGTTACTAACACACATTTGCATATGCTTTTAACATCACTGCATCAATGTAATCTCGATTCACAGTCTCTGTATCTTGCTGTGGCTTTCTTTTGATACCATAGTTAGATGATTAGCTGAAAATTTAGGATGAGAAATTTAGTAAAAACTAGAGAAAATTAGAAGAAAAACCCCCCAATTTTTTTTATATATTTTCCCTCTGAATCCTCACAAAATTAGGTAAAGTGATGGAAAATCCCCTCTAAGTTTTTTTTTTTAAACTTCTTTATTACACGGAGAAGACAGAGCATACAGCATAAGAACAAAGGTACAAATAGACATGGTGACAGACTAGATGTGTACGGAAAATCCCCTCTAAATTTATCAATTCAGGTGTCCTGATTTCAGAAATTCCTAATTTATATAGAATTTCCATACTTTCCCAGCACTTATAGGGAACATACTATAAGGTGTACATTTGGAGAATTTTTACATTAGGTATGAAGGGATTGCAACTCTAATTTTAAACAAATAAACCAAAAATACCCACAAAGGTATATATTTCTGTAAAGCAGACACTTTTTCTGCCAACACTTCTGCGTTGCTTAGATTTTTTTATGGACAGGGTATGTGTTACAGCAGAGAAACCCGGCCAAAATTGTTTAGCTGCATCTCCTGATTACGGAGATAACCCACATCCTTAGGCAGGTGGGTTATACTTTTTAGATGTTGTGTTAGGGCAATGGGATGTATTTTTTTATTGTATTTTTTTAAATGCACTGTTATCAGTGCAGTATGGTTAGAGGTCTGCTTAGGGACCTCTTGAACATGTTATTAATGTCAGTGATGTCACAATGACATCACTTAGCTCACTTTATTTTTTCCCCAATTATTATTTATTGTATTATTTTAGTGTTTTTTTATTTAAATCACTAACTTTTTTTTTTTTTCTGATTTGTCTTTCAACACGTTCCCTGTGATCCCACTGCACCGATCCCATTGTTATCTCTATGCAAGTCCCCATAGACTTTCATAGAGATCACAGTGTCTGTTATCTGTGCCTCATTGGAGCGATCGAATATCCCAGCAGTGATATCCTGTCCTCTGATGACCCTCCAAGTGACGCGACATGGAAGGTAATGCCCGATCGCACATTTAAAAATGTAACAGTTTTCCGACGTTCGTGCCAGAAGCTGTTACATCAGATCGGGCAGCAGAAAGCCAGCAATGCTGGCTTCTGCTGACAGGGGGGAGTCCAGGCTATCAAACAACAGCCTGATCTCCCGTGTAGCGGCAGAGATGTGTCCCTGCCGCTGCAAGAAAGGCAGGACGCACCAGTGCGTCCATATGTTTCTCTAGATGCGTTTTATGGACGCACCAGTACGTCTAAAGGGGACTAAAGGGGTTAAAAAGATGTATAAAGGGACCCCTGTAATGTTATCCTAGGTCACGTCGCATCACTCTGTAATATAGTGGGGCAAAAAATAATTTAAAAAGATTGAGAAACTAACAAAAATAAACCATTTCTAACATTTTGTATAATTCTACAGCAAAACACCCTTTTGGTTTTTTTTTGAGAGCCCAAGGTTTTGCTCTTCTATCTTCTACAACCGCGCACAAATCAAAGTGAAGAAAGTGATACGTGATCTAAACTGTGGAAGCCACAGTGGAGCTGAGTCCCCAGTCTTCTTCTTCTGGGGCTGCACTCCCCGAGGGGATATGCAGCCCCTTCCTTCCCACCCAGGCACCCTCCACCACCAACCATAGGCCAGGGCAATTTAAGAGTGGGTATATAAAAAATGCATCATGAGGGGATCCAAGGTGAATACAACGTGCTTACCAACCCACGCAAAGTGATCAAAAAGTGTGCTCCATGCTAAGGGACACTTCTCAGAGCCTTGAGGCCGAGAAGTGATGAACAGTGTTGCGCTTATTGGCCTGTTTGGGAAACAAAACAATAACCTACGCGTGTCCGGTATTACTATACTCAGCCCATAAATTGTGCTTCTTTTTAGTGACCACTGTTTTATGGAATACCTAGCAAACTAAGGTTTTACTTTTGTAGTTAAATAAATGAAACATGGGGGGTAAAAAAGGTCGAAGGGTAAGATCAGAGACATTACACTAGCTCTGTAGGTAAAGTGCAGTTTTACAAAGGCTTTATCTGGCAAGTTAGGCCCAATGCAAATTACCCAATCGTATTTTTATGTGGCTTCGTATTTTAAATCTTGGCTCATTACGCATTTTTATGACCAAGAATATTTTTGGTACAGCGTCTTTCTTTCTTTGTTTTTTTTTTATACAACTCCCAAAACGTTCAGTTAGCAGCCTAATGATTGTGTCCCCGCCCGATGTGAAAACTGCCTAAATACTAATCCGTTATTACGTATGATTTATTAAAACTGCCTTTGCGATATTCCCACTAAGGTCGTGTTTGTCTCTTAAGGTGATAGCCGCTGAATCTGGTTGCGTTGCTTCCCTTTAGCGAAATGGTAGTCAAATGCCTACAACGATCACAACATGGCGTACCATCGTGTAAACGTATTTTTACTTTGCTTCAACCCCGGAAGAGGTTAGGAAGATATTAGAGCTCTATACACAAAACCTTCCGAACTACGAGACCTATTCTGTTCATCACAATGGCGTTTATAGGATAGAGGCGGAGGTATGCGTCTCTTGTGGTTAGACCTCGTACGAGGTCCCGGAAGTAGGCGTGACTTTTTATAAGGGTAGTATGACGCGCGCTTTGGCGCCTTAGGCCTTCCGTTTTCTGTTGCGGTAGTCGCGTTGTTGGGTTGTAATAACCACAGTCTACGGTGCCTGGTGTTTGCGAACGGCTTGGAAGGTATTTTCAGGTTTCGGTGGGCCCCAGAGAGCTGACGACTAGAAGCGGTATGTAGAGCCCTACCGCCCTGTCGGGGACGGGTCAACATGTTATTTTCCACTTCGCTTCCACAGAGGCCTACTCTAAGGCTTTGTAACACTTCTGCAGTGCGTGTTAGCCCTTTACGAATAACGCTGTAAATGTCCGCTCCATTTGTAATATCCACACGGGACGCACACCCGTGAAATGTATAGCCTGTATAGCATTTACGCGTATTGAGCGTCTCTCCTACTTCATATGGAGCCTTCCCAACTTTGTATACGGAGCTTCCAGCATGAGAAAATAAAAGGGCCAGTCTGCAAATCAACTGAGTCTTTGGATTGTTTTGGATTTAAAAATGAATCCCTACTGGAGAAGCTATGATTACTTTGTGTTCTGTTGTGTTTCCTGTTAAGCATGCATTATTGCTGGTAATTCTCAATGCTCAACACAATGTTCTCTCTTTCAGCTGGTACGCAGAGCGCTACTCTTTGATGCAGTGCAGATACTAAGGCGCAGCGCAAGCGCGGGAGATAAAAATCCTATTTTAGTAAGACTCAAGCGCTACTAAAACAATGCCAAACAGGGAAAATTATGCAAACGGTGGCAGCAGCAGCGGCGGCGGCGCTAGTGGCAGTGAAGAAGGTGCAGCGACAGTGGATTATGTGTGTCGTGACTTTCTGCGCAATGTGTGCAAGCGAGGAAAGCGTTGCCGTTTCAAGCATCCAGACTCTAGCGATGTGTCTGATCTTGGGGTGCAGAAAAATGAGTTTGTCTTCTGTCATGACTTTCAAAACAAGGAATGTGTGCGCATTAACTGCAGATTTATTCATGGAACCAAGGACGATGAAGAGCACTATAAGAAAACTGGAGAGCTTCCTCCCCGTTTGCGTCAAAAGGTAGCAGCTGGCCTTGGCTTGTCTCCCACTGATCTGCCTAATAAAGGTGAGGTTCCTATTTGCCGTGACTTCCTAAAAGGTGACTGCCAGCGTGGCGATAGATGTAAGTTCCGCCACCTACAACGAGAATTTGAGTACCAGTACGAATACCCTTGTGATATGCGAGGAGGCGTTATGAATACCGGGGCGAGTCCTGGAACACTGGCTGCGGCTACAGCCCGTGCCTATGAACAATATGGTACTTATGAGGGCCTTCAGGAGACGGATTACTACGCTTCCTCATATTATCGCTATGGTGAGCGCTTTGATGACCCTGTAATGAAAAGGAGGCGCGTAGGATATGATGGGTATTACAATGCTTCCCCAGTAGAATACCGTCTCCTGGAGGAAGAGAATGTTATGCTACGCAGACGTGTTGAGGACTTAAAGAAGCAAGTTTCAGTCCTGGCTGCAACCAATGAAGTCCTGCTGGATCAAAATGCCCAGTTCCGCAGCCAGGCCAAGGTGGTTACACTCAGCACACTGAGCACTACAGCGCCAACCAGTGACCAAGCTGTAGGTAGCGTTGCCAACTACAATCATGGCATTGCCCAGACGCACACAACATTAAGTAGCCAGGCGTTGCAACCACGACCAGTCACACAGCAAGAGCTGGTAGCATCCTCTGGCGCACCGCCTGCGGCTCAGACAAATGCAGCCCCTCAGTTGAACCCAGAAATCACTCCACTTTCAGCAGCGCTGGCGCAAACTATTGCTCAGGGCATGGCTCCTCCCCCTGTTTCCATGGCACCGGTTGCAGTCTCCGTGGCACCTGTGGCTGTTTCAATGGCTCAGCCTCTACCCGGTATTACTATGAGCCATGCCACTACACCCATGGTAACCTATCCCATTGCTTCACAGAGCATGCGTATAACAGCCATGCCTCACTGATCAGCCTCGCAGCTTCTTGCCCAGGCTTTCTGAATTAAAGCCTATCTACTGTGGCTTTTACGTTCTGGTTTGCAATTGTGAAGCTCTACCATTCAATGTTCTACCAATTAGATCTGTGTATTTTTTTGTGACAAGACTAGCCATAGACATGTAATATGTTTTGAAAAAAATAAACGTGTAATTCTAAATGGCATCAGGATCGACTTGTTTTGCTAAAACCAATTTCTGGAGCAAAGGTCTACTTGCTTTACATGTCTTCAGATCCCTTCAGCTGCAGGGTTTCAAGTTACCTTCCTACAAGTAAGCCCATGTAGGTGTGCTGCACTTCCTTGACTAGTAAGGAAGGTGTCTTATTGCTGCGCATATAATCACATTCAAAATCATCCTTCATTTCAATTTACACCATATATTTAGATTCCTAACCAATAACATATCCTTGTGTGGTGAGACATTTTGCTGCCTCTTCTCATAATTAATATTGCTATATTGCCACATCTCGTTAACAGTATTGAATGCTAGAGCTGTGCAGTCCCACTTGGGTGATAACAGGTTTGGAGGTTTTCCTGAGGATCATGGGAAGGTGTTCATAAAATTGCCCAGGCATTGAGGGAATGCCACGCAATAGACTGTTCATTGTGTTAGTTGCTGTTGTATTCTATTTCACAAGATCATACATACGCAGGTGTGCAATGTGATATAGAGCAAGTAGTTCTATTGGCAACAGGAATGGAAAATTGTTTTCACAAAATGAGTCTTCATACTCTATCATTTCTCATTTCATATCTGTATATTTCAACTTCAAAGTTTTTTTCTACAAATTTCATGTGACATCACAGTGAGTTACTTTCATTTACAGTGACATCATTTAAGATTGCTTTGTAATTGGAAGACTGCTATTAAACGTTGAGTGTTTTAACATCAAAACATTAAAGTAGTTTTTTTTCCTTGTGGCATTGTCTCCTGTGATAATTTCAAGCAGTTTCTATTCAAAGTGCCAGAGAATTTTAGGGCAATGCATTCACTATACTCCATCTTTTAGTGGTAGATCTTTAAAGTTTAACTTATTTGAAATGTATTAAAATTCCAGATTTATATTCAAATTTCAAATTATTCTATGGGTACTTGCAAAATTGTTACTGCCTGCTCACAAATAACCCCAAGGAAGGAGAATGTGGCTTAGGGAGGCGCCTTTCATCAGATATTCAGTGTCCCTCCTCATAGGAGACAGAACCCCCATTTATTTGCAGATCTTTTTAGCCCCAACTTTACTAGTTCAGTTTTGTACTCTTGGAAAAGAGCCTCAAAGTACCAAATTATATTTGTAACACTGACATAATTTAATATTGTGTATATACAGATGACACTGCCAGTATTTCATCTGCTCTTCTGGTGTGCATTTAATTGGTGTTTAGGTTTATGGACCAAACATAACTTTCAAGTCTGGGCTACAATTTGTTCCTTTTTTTTTTTACGTGGAAGAAAATAAAATATGGAATATGGCTTCTTTCCCTCTTTCTCCATAGGCCAGATCAGTGCTTCCCTTTGCATGCAAAAACCCTGTACTGCTTATTTTCAGTGGGAGATTATATTTAATGTACTTGTGTGGGGTTGATTTCTATCCTATATTTGGTTAAATGATAATATATTTTTATGATTAAAAACACCAGGTTTAATCTAGTGGGGTTGTGGAGCTTGACATGTATATTTACATGTATATGTAAAAAATAAACTACTTTGTGATCAGATTGTAAGCCAAGGTCTGTCTCATCAGTGATCTGTCTACATGTATTTTCCTATTGATTGCATCACACGTCTAATATGAGATGCCCAAGCAAACTAAGTGCATGAAAACACGCTTTAATATGAAAGAATAACTGAAATTAACAGCACAAATGACCTGTGCAAAGACGACACCATGTTTAATGTGTCTGCTGAATCAGTGACTGGTTTATGTTCTGTTATAAAGCTTGCTCGAGATTTTCTTTTCAGATTCTGTATTTTTTTTCCCTCTAATAAACTTGTGACCTATCACCACACCGTCTGAATTGTCTTCTTCTTTCTTTTCTTTTTTGTTCTGAGAAATTAGCAATATTTAATGCAATGCACTTAGAGGCTGTATGCAAACAGTTGTCCACTTGAATACGCTGCTTATATAGGCAGTGTTTGAAAGTGCCTCTTAATGGTCTTATTTCGTCCACCTCCTGATGCTTCATTTCATTCCACTTTTTAATAAACCCTTCCCTGATTGTGTGCAAACTTTGTAGTTTCATATCCATGCAAGTTATATTTATAAGAATAGTCATCAAGGTAAACTATCAAAGTATACCGTATTTCCCCATGTGTAAGACGCACCTCTTTCGAGAAATTTGAGGTCTAAATACTGGGTTTATCTTATACAGTGGTTGTAGATTGCAGTTACTACTTCCCAGTCCCTCCCTGCAGTCACACTGACAATCGCCCCGCCCCTTTCTGATTCACAGTCCCTCCCTGCAGTCACACTGACGATTGGCCCCGCCCCTTTCTGAGTAACAGTCCCTCCCTGCAGTTATACTGACGATTGGCCCCGCCCCTTTCCTTATAGCATCCCCATGGCTAAGCAAGTCATCTAACAGTAAAAAATTATTTGGGCTGCTGAAAGTTAGGGGAGGTGGGGGTTAATTTAGGGGCAGTTATGGTTGATGGGGTCTTAAGGGTTAATTTAGGGGCAGTTAATGGAGTTTGTAAAATTTCCGTTTTAAGCTTTGGAGGTGCTTTATTTAATATAGTGCACGTTAATGGTCCGTGGAACCATGCATCAGGTGGGGCCCGCTAAAATCACAATGTGCCAGGCGCATCAATTGTCGCCAACAGGATGGTTTTTTGTGACATGCCTGACACATTAAGAGGTTAATAATGCGTTTGCTACCCTCTTAGTTTTTTTTTTAAAGTCTAGTGTGGCCAGCAGATGGCAATCCCAAGCAGATTTCAGAGTTTAACTTTCCGACATTGTAAAAATATACAAAACTTACAAAATGGAATCTTAAATCACAAATACCGGTAATTTTTCAAATTGCTCCTACAAGGTAACGTATTTAACCCCTTCGCGACCTTTGCCGGTTCAGGACCGTCATAACAAGAAGGTCACTAAATGACCTTTGACGGTCCTGAACCGGCAAAAAATTAAATAAGCTTAGAAAGTGATCAAGGATCACTTTCTTCGCTTAAACGGCCTTGCTGCAATGCCTCGATGTCGAGGCATTGCAGCAAGGCCGTAGATCGGCATCGGGGGCCATGTCTGGCCCCTCCCCGGGGCGTCAACAGCTGCCGGTGTTCTTCGCCATCCGCAAGATGGCGGCGGCTCGGCAAATAAAACAATAAAGATGAGAGTTCGCTAGATGGTCTCCAGACCATGCAAGTCAATGGAGCCCAGCTTTCTAATCACTATGTGAAAAAATGGGGGGGAAAAAATGTGCTAACATTTAAAAATTATGCAGTGATGTCACTAGATGAACCATCCAGTACCAGCAAAATGTGTAAAAAAAATATAAAAAAAAGTATTAAATAAAATAAAATAAAAAAATAAAGTTTATTATTTTGAGCAAGTGCTAAAATTTCTCAAAAATCTCAACAAAGAGTTAAAATAAAAGCACTTCAAATACCCAAGGGGTGTCTAATATAAAAAAAATGGCTGATGGGGTAAATTGGAGTGGCCTAGCTCAAAGATAGGGCATAGGTACAGACTGACCAAAATGGAGAAAAAAAGCGCACTTCCCAAATGTGGCATTTTAAATCTGAAACAACCCGACAAACCCATGCATGTGGGGTATCACTGCACTCAGGAGATGTTCCTGAACACACATTGGGGTGTTGTTTGACAGTGACATATACCAGGACCTGTATATCTATAACTAAAGTACAATTTGTGTGGAAAAAATTACTATTACAAAGTTTGACAAAGTGTTGTTCTATAATTGGTGCATGGAAAGGGTTAAAATAACAGCATTTGGAATACCCTGGGGTGTCTAGTTTTCAAAAATATATGGTTTGAATGGGTTAAATTGAGTTAACCGGCTTCAAAGATGTTCCAAAGAGGAGATGGAGGCAGACTGACCAGATTTGTTAAAAAAGATTTGGAAATCATAAAACGCTGCTTGTACTTATTGCCCTATAACTTACAAAAAACAGCAAAAAAACATAAAAACATTGGGTATTTCTAAACTCAGGACAAGTAGTAGAATCTATTTAGCTAGTTTTTTTACTTGCTTTTTTAGGTGAGTAAAAGATTTTTCAAATAAAAGTCATAAAATGTGTTTTTTTTCAATTTTTCACCATGTTTTTTTTATTTTTTTTATAGTAAATAAGATGATACGATCAAAATAATGGTATCTGAAGAAAGCCCATCTTGTCCTGAAAAAAACAATATATAACTTATGTGGGTACACTAAATGGGTGAGGAGAAAATTACACCTGAACACAAGCACCACAAAAGTGTCAAAACAGCCTCGGTCCCACAGGGTACAAAACGAAAAATGAGCCCGGTCCTTAAGGGGTTAATGGAAGCCACCACCCTTCTGTGTAATTGTGTGGTGCTCTGGAGCGCCACTTTCCATACCCTGTGGCTATCGTGTACAGTAAATACATAATTGCTTAAAAATAACCAGAGTAACACAGTATTTAATGTCTTCTGTTCTGCTGCAGTAAATCATACATCCTTTTATAGACTTTTAATGACATAATCCCTTCATCACTAATAACTGCATAATTGCTTACAATAAAAAGAAAAACCATAAGGAATTAGAGATGCATACTGTACATCTGAAAAAACAAAATAGGCCAAAGATCAGCCTTATGGCAGAGGGCGAAAACTAAAACAAACCGTATTTGTCTTAGTCTAGAGGAATGTTCAAAAACATGATGTGCTCTCTCAGCCATTATAAAGTCACAAGATAAACGTTGGTAGATATCGGTATCTCATATCTTGCTGCTTGCGGGAAGCTCAGCACTGTAAGCAAATACTTTTCTGAAGTTACGTACTCTCCATGCAAACGCTGAGCACTCGACTCCGGCTTGATAAAGACTCTTGGTGAGTTGAAACGTTGCCAACTATGTTGCAATAAACACCTACTTCTCAAACTTTTTGGAATGCTGAACTTTTATTTAGATTGTAAACACACTTTTATTCACATACATACAAGGTATATGTTTCATTGTTAATGACAATAACCCTAACCCTGTATATCGCTGCGATACTTGAGGGTTTTTTTTTAAATTGTTTTAAACCCTTGTTTTAATGGAAGCGCATCTCTGTACCTAAGTATTTTGCTGCTTCAAGTAGCTAATCGGTGGAGTGAAAAGGAACAAGGAGTAGCTGTTCTTCTGCAACTTTGGAACTACAGCTTCTTCATAATATATTTCCAGGTTCAATGGATGCCTATGACAGTACTTAAAATACTTTATGCATTCATTAAAGTAAAGGAACACTTACACTCCATGAAGATAGAAGTATAAATACATTTCTTATTTCGGATGCTTGATCCCATTTGAGAAAAAAAAAATTGTGTCCAAAATTATTCAAGAAAAGAAATTAAAAAAATAAATGAATAATAATGAATATCATGCCAGCCGCCGAAAAAGCTAAGCGGTCTCTTTTTCCGTGGCTGAATGGAAGCCCACTTGAAGGAGTGCAGTCCTTCGCCTACCCTGGCAGCATCGACCAGCAGGGTGGCTCCGATGTAGATGTTAAGACAAGGATTGGCGAAACAAGAGCTGCTTTTACATCAGGAAACAAGCAGACTAGATGGGTCGGATGGCCAAATTCTATGTCTTGATTATTCTCATGTGGGAAATGAAATGAACCAGTTCAGAGGCTCAAGTACCTAATGTCTGAACCGGAAACCATGAAGAGAATAGGAGCGAGGTCTGCAGTTTGTCCAAAGCCTGCATGGTTTTTAATCAGGTACGGTATAGTCTTAGAAAAGTGTTTCCATTCAAGCAGAAAACATGTACTTGACTATTTAGCTTGCATTATTATGTCTGCCTACAGTCCTGAATTTAAAAGGAGGGTTTCAAATATGACACTTTGCTTGCTGGGGAAAAAAAGAGGAGGTAAAGTGCTTTCAGAATGCCCTGTAAGACCACAACTCTGATGGTCAAGTGTCAGCAATTGGAATATTGCTAAAATTGCATTATTAAAGCCAGATTCTCACAAAAACACAGATGGAGCTTCAGCACGAACCTGGATGTCCTATATTTTTGAAGGGAAAGGAAAAGTGTTACACTTGATTTCTATACAATATTTCTGACTGTAATAATTGTGATAAACATCTGTTCTTGCATATCGGAGGCCAGTGTTTTGTAATGAACATAAAGGGGAGAGTTCCTCCTCATTGCCAAGTACGCACAGACCGGCGTCGCTTTGATTTGTATTGCTGATTTGTCATACGATGTAAATTACAGTATAAATGTATCCTCCGATATCGATTTTCTTTTTTTTAAAAAAGTTAAGTTATTCTGAAACTTGAGACAGCTAATATTTAACAGTGAGCCACTCAAAAAAATAAATAAGACAGATTGCCACTTGGTGACTGCAAGTTCCCTCTGGCTTGCTCAATTTTTAAGGGTTAGGCTGCAGCTGAATTTGCAGAACAAATGGACTGGGTCGTTCTGGCTTGGGAACATTTAACTGTGTAACGGGGAGGTCGATAATGTGTTTGGTCTAAATGATTACCGGGCCTTCCTTCTTGGGTGCCGAACCTGCCCAGCAGTGAAGGAATGTGATTTGCTAAAGTAGCAAGGTTAATTTATCTGCCAGTAAACATTAGGTCGGGAACACACAAGTGTTCAAGGAATAGACTTGCAAGATAATCTAACTTATTTATTTAAATAAGGTGTCCTCTTTGTCCAAGAGACAGGAAAACCATTAGGGTGTTAAGAAAGAAAAAAAAAAACATATATCCTGTTAGAACGCAATGCAGTGATATAATCAATATGATGATGCAATGTGGTTATTGTTTTCTCCAACAGTTCTCCAAACTGACAAATTCAGAATAAGATATTAAAAAAATTAAAAGCTTTTGTTCGGCAAACTTCATTCCTCTATAAATTAAATCAATAAAAAATATTGATAATATTGCAAATCCATTTGCAGTATAGCAGGCTGTCGCAGTAGAGTTAATGTAATCCTCTGAATCTTATCCAAGGCCAATTAACTACAGTTCAGCCGCAGCCCTACTAAAGTGATTGATATTAGCTTATTCTAACTAATGCTGTTACAGCAAGAAAACTATGCAAGGTCATTGCATCTAACCAGACAGGGACATAGCGGAAAATGTTACCAAGGCCACACTAGGACTATGGGGAACTGGGAAAATGGAATAACAGACAATCATTTCATTGAGCCTGGATTATGTCCATTGGAAATAATCTTAAATAAGTCTTATATTACTGTGTTTTTCCTTTTTTGTGAGTCTTTAACATTGTAGAATAGGATTGCCAAAGAAGAGGCAGGTCCTCTCTGTGACCAGCAGAAGACATGCAGTTACACTACTTTCATTTAATTCTGTGCCAGGTTTCTTCCTCTCCAATCCCTTTCTATAGACAAATCAGCCACTCTACCATCTCATGTTACATTTGCCACTAATGTACCTGCAGTGCCTGCAGAAACCCCCTTTATAAAACCTCCCATCCAACACTAGAACAAATAAAATATGGCAGTGGTCAATATGAGTCCACTCGCATACTGTTGTGGAGGAACGGGGGAGAGGCTGGATCTCGATTATACGCAGTACCCCTAATTTAAAGATTTACGTTAGGGGGGAAAAAGCGAGTCAATACGGTACTTTGATATGCACTCTTCTTTGATGAGGCTGTGTGGGACATGAAAGTGCCCCCTTGAACTCTGTTAAGCATAATGATGCGTTCCAGGTAGCTGATAGAGCTTGTGGAGCAAAACTGCTTGGATGGTATAAGTGGCTGCCCAAATTTATGAGTTACCCATTATAAAAGCTGAAGCAAATGAGCTGCCTAGTAATCCATGACAAAGTGGTAATGGCTATGTTTAGTACTGGGAAGGTCAATTCTTCTGAATTATATAACAGATATCAGGTGCCCTATGGCGCTATATGTTTTATTTAGATTATGTTTTCAAAAACCAGAGGTAACTGGGTTTTTTTGTTCGTATTTAGTTTGCATTCCTGCTCATTTACAGGTTGAATTTCCATACTCAGCAAGTAATCCTATACCCACTATGCCCATGAGACACAGATCAATACAAGTTATTATGTATATACATTGTTACCTTGAGTATAAGCGTGTACAACACATCCTGCCTCATTGTGCATGGTTTATTCTGTATTGGATTCAAATAAACCTATAGATTGTAAGCTTCTTTGAGCAGGGCCCTCCTCACCTGTTGTTTCTGTTAGTCAATCTGTTATGTTACATGCTACTTGTTATGTCCTGTCCACCCATTGTACAACGCTACAGAATTTCATGGCGCCATATAAAAAAATAAATAATAACTTCTCGCAGTGATCTCAAACAAAGTATGAATTACAAA
The DNA here is from genome assembly GCA_009364415.1 of Spea multiplicata. Classification (NCBI taxonomy): domain Eukaryota; kingdom Metazoa; phylum Chordata; class Amphibia; order Anura; family Pelobatidae; genus Spea; species Spea multiplicata. The sequence goes on along the minus strand of VKOC01000002.1, from coordinate 39,093,784 downwards.
AACTCCCATGCAAATATAAACCCACCAACGTGCTGTTCAGCAGATTTTCATAATCTAAAATCCCTCTTACGTAGCTTTCCGTGTACCGGTACCGTATCGCCCATGATATTTGCCAGGACAAATCTAATTATTACGTGTTGCAGATCAACACCCATAAAGTATTTCCATGCAGTATGTGGGATGTATAAACCCCGGAATAAAATCATGAATATATTTAACCAATTACATCCCTTTTAAGGCAGGGATAGCGTTTACAGGTGTTGGTCAGCAACATACAAAATTTAAAACATTAAAACATGGCCAATGTGGCAATCCTTCATCAATAATTATGCAAGGAGACCTCGGAACATAGGCAACCCCTGTTGTGTAAATGTGTTTGCTCAAGGTGGTTTCCGAACAACAATCCCAGGAGGAAACAGTAGGATCCACGCATCTCTTCCCCACTCCTGATCTATACAGTACGATCCGACGGTCTTCACTGCCGCCGAGCACCGTGATATATATTGCTTCATGCAAATGAGCTTAAAGGTAAGCGGGACTGTCCCTCCTAAACTGAGCCACTGTGAGCCATGATTTCCATTTGCCCTATTAAATAAGCGCTACCCTGTGAGACTTACTGGTGGCATTAACGTTATACAGACCAGAGATCGTTTATAACGTAATGGAAATATATATATGGATAGCCATTATATATACGCTTTGCAGTTTTAATGGAAAGAATGGCCATTTTTAGCTGGAACATAATTGCTAAAGGTTTTTCTAGTGATTAATTAACCTTTTAAACTTAAATTTGGATTAGCGAACACAATGTGCGGTTGGAACACGGGAGTGATTAAAAGCCTCTGTACCCCTAGGGAGAGATTACATTAAAATTCTGCCGTTTTCAGCTAAAATAGTAATTGTCACCATTTACGTCTAAGCTATACTTTTGATCAATTTGTTTTTTTTTTAATGGACCAAATTTGCTTTTCTTTCAAACACAAAGAAAATTCAAAGCGACAACAAACTTTTGAATGGTAGTGTTTATATGTGTGTGTACATGTACGGTGTATATATACGGTATATCTCAAAAGATTAGAATTATTAGAGGCAGAAACATGCATACTGCCAATATTTGTAAGGTGGCCCCCATGCATCGATAATATTTCTGTCACCGGAGAAAGTTGCGGTTAATAGCAGACAACACTGTAAACGCGGCACTCCCGCCACCGCGGCTACATGGCTGGCAATGCAGGCTCCGTAGTCACGCCCATTCTGGAGTCTGCCTCCGCCTCCAATCAAGTCGAAGCCAGGAGGATGGTATGCCCGCCTCCGCACGGGGTCGGAGTTATTCACCAATCAGTGCGAGCTAGGGGTCTAGCGGCTACACCTCCCGGGACTGGCTGGCAAGTCTGTACGTTTAACGGAGGAGTCAGGGCAGAATTCCATATGGACTCCTTCGTTGTCTCCATCTGTCCAGCAACTCGGCGGCAACCAGGACGACGTCGTTCTAAAGAACAGCAGCATTGAATACGGAACGGGAGTTCTCAGGTTACTCGGTTGTACAAACCCACTGTATACCGGGGAGGGGGCGCACTGGGAGCCGCCCTGCATCACTTTGCAGTTTACGGCACCGTGTCCGGACGCATCACTGTGACTTTAACTGCTCAAGTCTGCAGCACCAGGCTGGCACCTCTAGGACGTTGCGCAGCCCTGCTCCTTATAACAGCATGCATGCCCCATTAGATGAGGTGTCATAGAGGGGACCCAGCTGGACACAGTCTTGGCACATGAAGAGTGTCTGGATGATCTCATCACCTCTAGGACCCCTTTGCCTCTATAGTCCATTACACTGTTAATCTGCACACAGCGAATCAGGCTGCTAACCCGCTAGGACAGCGTTATTTTAATATATAGTAGCATTCATTTGAAGACCAATTACCCTGACCATGCCAGGGACAGAAGAGGTCCACTCCCCCCCCTCCACTGCCGCTGGCTCCGATTTAGTAGCCAGCTTGTTGACTGTGGGCCGGACCCTGCTGCTCCTTTTGCCAGTATACTTATGTGGCTACCTGGGGATGAGTATAATCTTTGTGATCCTTGGTCTGGTGGTGTACTTGGGCTGGAAGGCTACAAGAGAAAGTAAAAGGATCAGTCTCAAGTCTGCGTTTGAAGCTTTACAGAATGAAGAAGCCATCATGGCTAGCAGTATATTTATGACCAAGAGAGAATTACCATCCTGGGTAAGAGACACAACGTATCACTCCTACTCAAGGTCCTGAGGGTAGTTATTGCTGCACGGTATGGGTCCATTAATTAACAATTAATGGTTTTCTAGTTTGTATTCCCATGTGGGAAAATACAGCAATTATTCATTGATCATCAATAGTACTGATCGCACTGTGCGGGAGTACTGATCGCACTGTGCGGGAGTACTGATCGCACTGTGCGGGAGTACTGATCGCACTGTGCGGGAGTACTGATCGCACTGTGCGGGAGTACTGATCGCACTGTGCGGGAGTACTGATCGCACTGTGCGGGAGTACTGATCGCACTGTGCTGGAGTACTGATCGCACTGTGCGGGAGTACTGATCGCTCTGTGCGGGAGTACTGATCGCACTGTGCTGGAGTACTGATCGCACTGTGCGGGAGTACTGATCGCTCTGTGCGGGAGTACTGATCGCACTGTGCTGGAGTACTGATCGCAATGTGCTAGAGTACTGATCGTATCAACAATGGTTCTGATGTTTGAATAATGGGTTAATTACCATAATTACCATAGCAACCAACAGAACAGCCCAATAAGCAGGGACATTCTACTTATTGTTACGGTGACTTTTGAAACTCTGCACCAGAATGGTATTTATGCTTGGGGAGAAGGTGTTGGCTCAAACCTAGTGCTTAACTTCCCAAAAGTGCAAGATTCAGAGCTGACTCAAAAACTTCATCTCATTTAGATGGAAAGTCCAACCTGCTCCGTGATCATCAAGCTTAGTATGGTGCTAGCTTGGCCCTTATGAGATACATCGGCGCGGAATATGATGGTGCTATATAAATCAATAAATAATAATAGTGCCACACCACCAGCCAGATCACCCACCTCTGTGTCATAAATAATGACCAATGTGTCCTATTATACATAACGTAGATTCCATCTTCACTGGGACCTATTAAAATATGACCCACCAGTTGCACTACACGTCATCCTTGCTGATATTATGTATCTAGATTTGCCCCATATACTTTATTTGCACCATGGTGTATATAGTACAGATTCAGAACCACTTACTCTTACAGATTAACCCATTGCTCTCCCAGACTCTAACTAGAGGTGGGTGTTGGCCAGAAGATGACTTGGCTGATCAATGGCGTCCTCCATCCATAGGAAGTGGTCAGAGGCCAGACATTGATTTTTTAATAACTGAAAAATGCACTCCACATCTGCGTTCATCCTCTCTGATCATACGGTGGAAATATTTAAATAACTACATGCATGGTTACTTTGGTTTTGAAAATCACAATGTAGATTTGGGCTGTCTCCATATTTCCATTTACATCACTTGTAATATTTTGTAATCTGAGGTACATTTTACATGTTTCCTTCATCATCTTCATTTTGTGGTCCATTATTCTGTAAAGTCTTGTTGGCTTCTGCTGTATTCATCTTGAAATATAGAGGGGGATGCCAGTAAGATTTTCCATCAGCACAGAAGTGTGGTTAGGTGTCAAAGCCGTCGGCATGTATGAGGTTTTCATGGTCTTCTGCCATGGGGTGTATTTCAAAAAACGCTACTTTAAATATGTATCGTAAGTATGATGTGTTACTGAATTAAAAAGTAAGGGGTTTACAGGCATGTGCCATGAACCTGATGGTTATTTCAATTTCGTCTGCCGCCGCGGAGCCCACCAACTACATTATCCTGCCATGTTTGTAGCCACACCCTACCCAAAACAACACTTGCTCAGTGCTTCATGGTGCGGCATTATAAATCCCCCCCCCTTCATCTTAATCCGTGAAATACATATCCCACTAAAGGTTACACGCACATATTATATTGTATCTATCAGCCCGAACACATAAATACACATAAATAACTGAAAGTGGGGTTTCCAACCATGAAGTTGGAACCCTGCTTAATATGAAATGTGCAATATTTTAAACAGAAAAATATATATAATACCACGATGGACACATTTTTGAAAGTATAAATATAAAAAATGAAACAGAATGCAATATCAAAGACTGAAATAGACAGTTGTGTGTGTCTGGCCTGCTTTGGCTTATGGCATAATGGCTTAAACCTTGATCTATACATTTACTGTTATACGTTTATAAATGTCGGATTGTGTATTAAGATGGTTCAGATCAGATTTTCATGGATGATAACGTAAACTACTCGGAATTAGAATGGTCTCTGACCCCTGATCAGTAAACGTAGAGTATATAAAATTATTTAACCCTTATCAGAAATTAGTTCTGGGCACTGCCCACTATTCTGGGACATCTCCATGGCATTTCTTAATGAACTGCTGTATTGAAGAATAATTTGCGTATATATGACTACATGATGATGTCACAAATTTAGGGACAAATTAAGTTATATCATATTCTCTCACGTTTCCATTTTTCCTAAAACAACAAGAACTTAGATAGCAGGGCCCCTTTAATAAAATTGATTATTACATCCGCCTCTCCCGTTCATACAGGCTTGAGAACCTTGCGAGATTTTAATCCCAGCTTTGTTATACAAGTTGCTTAGCAGTTTTAAGAAATGCAAATATTGTTTTCTGCTCTGCTGCACATCTTTGTAAGTAATACTTTGGGGCGATGACTAAGTATTTTCAGTCATTTTCACATTCGACAAATTCACACAATATGCTATGTAATTGAATGTATGCAAACGCATAGCATTATTATTAATTATATTACTGGCAATACTGAATTTCTCAATGTAGCCAAAATATCTCTTCTTTACATGGCCAAGTTATATCTCTAACCCTTTGTAAATACTTCGAGGATAGAGACAAAGTAGGTAAATCTTGCTTTCTTAGCCATTTGCCAAATTGTGGTATTGCCTGTATGCATGGAAAACCTCTTAAAGGGATAGTGTAATGTAAAGAAGAATGCATCGTTATATGCATTCTCCCAAAACAACAATACAATTAAAGCTTTTACCTTCTCCGTGATCTCACCGTTCTTGCCACTGATTGGCTACTTGAGGCAGTCAATCAGTTGCTAGAAAGTTGAAATCAATGGCAGCACTTTCCACGCATGTTCTCTGGACTCTGAAGGATCTCTGCAGCCAGCTTTCACCCGAGCCTGTGTCGGAGCCGACTAGAGAGTATATAACGTACAGCGAGATGCGTCTGGCCGATCTCTTCACCTGCACAGCATTTAGCCGGAGGGTCCCTTTAAATCCACTCTGCCAACTACACTGTAACAAAGACCATTGGGCTAGTGAAGCTCATTTACTGTCTTGTAGGCCTTCACACAAATCGGCAAGATCTTTCTATTCCTTGTATAGACATTTATGGAGTCTGTTTTTCGCTGGCTTGTTATCAAACTTTATTTTGAGTTCTGTGTAATTTGTTGCATTCCTTTAGTTTCTGCAGACATCTGAGAATGAGATGAGCCAATTAACGGCCCCATGTTTTTTCCACCCCGCAGGTCAAGGGGGTCAAACTAACACAACATTGTTTATAAACAGTTGGATAGGTCATTGTTCAAAGGCTGGGGAAAGGATTAAGATAAGAAAATCTGGACACTTGTATGCATTTGGTTGTAATTTACCACACCATGGGGCTTGGGAGCCCAAGCAGTGTTTCTCTGCAACACGTTGTGTCGGCTCCATCATATTCCACGGAGCTGTAGAATAGGTAACCGGGAGATAAGCAGTATCAATATGAACTTAAAAGACCAAATGCGAGGAGCAATTACAGCAGTTACTTTTTCTTCTATTTTTTGTTTTGAATGCAGCAGCTATGAAAAGGAAAAATGATTAAATCGCATATTTAGGATATGTTGCTCTCATCATGCTAAGTTTTGCTTTTTTTGCCGCAATTTGCCAGAGGAAGTCACCACGCCTTACTCATCTGAGAGCAGAAGCAGTAGAAATGCATCCCATTTATAGATTCGGACACACAATGATGTCACTTCCTGCGTGTGACACATAAATAGCAGGATGGTGAAGTCTGAACACGGCTGCATCAGCCTCCATCATTCGGAATTACAAACTATAAAATTATAGTCCAACACCCGGGACTTGTATGTAGTGTTTACAGCTTTATACGGGAATATAGTTGATAAAGTAGTCTTGTGAAGGGAACAATTGTACTTTTGAGGGTATTTTCAGCATCTGTAGGCAAAGCCTGTGCAGAACAAGTCTATTCATTAAGGTGTGAAAGTTACAAGAAATGCAAGTTTGAGAGGGGGCAAACTGTCACGGGTTGGGCAAGTTCACTAAAACCAACTAGCCTTAAAAAAAATTGCATGTTTCCTGCAACATTAAATGGACGCTGAAATTTAAGTTTCAACTTGCAACCTTCACCAGATACAAAGTGATTTGCAATTCCCCCTTCCTTTTTATACCCCTCTTTCCCAGAACCCTTGCAAATGGGGATGAGGGGGTTAAATAATATAAAAATCTCCTATGGGATGCATGCACCCCCAGCTGTGCACCCCCTCATCCACCATGACCTTCCCGGGGGATGGGGAAGTTAAAGGTTCAAGAAGGCCAGTTCGGGCATCCTTGCCCCCCCATATAAACATACATTATACTTAGACTTTTGGAATATTTATTTATAAATTAATTTAATTTTATTCTGTGTCTAAAACTAAGATAGGATTCCACATGCTAGTGGATCATTAGTGTCTTAAAACATATATTCTCATCTAACGGCATCTTACTAAATGATGATCGGACTGTAATACGCGTTACTGTTTTATTTGCTGCAGCCTATTTTGGGATAAAGTTCCCTTCTTCTTCCCCGGAGCCCTCCTCCCCCCGTCTCCTCCCGTCATGCTGCTAGTTCTGTGAGTTCCGAATTCATATTCCCCATCTCGTGGGAATAACGTTCCATTACAGTATGATCCTGCTGGCTGGGTAGTAGTGCTGTGGATGGGAAGAACTTCTCATATACATTATATATATTATACATTCTTAGCGGCGGACCCAATCAGTGAGGGGAAATTATTACTCACAACCACAGACTAAAAATAAGCCACCTTTTTTTTTTTCTTCTCTCCGTTTTAGGAGATGACCTGCCAAAAATGAATATTTTTTTTACACTGCGACTCTTTCTCGCTGATGTGTCCTACCAAGAGTTCTACCTTTTCTTCTAACCCTCATTCCGTTGTAACCTGTACTATTGTGTCTGGTATACTTTTCATAGTGTTATAGTACTACCGAGTACTCCATGTCTGTGAATTCTGGATATTCAGCAGTAAACCTGGAAGGATCCCATTTTTATTTTTTTTTTTAATTCTTGAGCCGTCGGTCAGTCTGCCATCTCCTCCCCCATGCCTCGTGCACAGCTGTTGCGGCTCCCAGGGTGACTGTGCATGGAGGGATGCAGACCAAACAAGGATGCGTTTCAAGAAGACTGGAGGGGAGTGTGCGCAACATCAGGCAGCGAAAAACCCAATTTTAGAATACGCCACAAGGAAATAGCGCTGGATCACTCCGTGTAGATGGTATATTATCTGACGAGGTGGCCACTTTTTTGTGTGACACGTATAGATTTCACGCGTTGCTGAACAGCTCATGTAAAGGTGTAAACCGGTAATTGAATAGCAGCCTGTGTCCTTATACATCCCATATACTGCAGGACAGCACTTTAAAAGGGCCGGTCAGTAACACATCAGACATATGCATTCTATGGAAAAGTGACCGTTGTTCTCATTGCTTTGCTCTGCTTTCAGGGCACATTGTTCTTTTGACCTTGCTACAAGACTTCTCTACTTTGGTGCTGTATGGAAACTTGTTAATGTAAATCAGTAACATAGACAACAGCTGTATACGCTTGTAGGTTAATGGCCTTTCCAGTCCCTTGTTGTATGTAAATATTTGATGAGGGGCAGGGTGAAGCCATGGCTTCTGTTTAGTGGACCTTATATGCAGTGAATCTGGCTGCCCCTCTACCCACTGCCAGCTGTGTCCCATGTCTCAGGACAAAGCAGTTCTTCGTAAATACGGGCAGAATTATGTAAACTTAGGGTTTTTCTGTTTAATACTTGGGTGGTGTCCAATTGCCGCGATGCAAAAACACAGGCTTTCATAATTTAGGTTCTGTCTCCTTTGAAGGTTCTCAGGACTACCAAACACGTCTCTTGTCCACTCCTGTGTTTGCTTACTCTTCATATAGATGTGTTAGATTAACATGCAAAACAGGATGTTGGCAGCTGTTCCCTGCCGTGCTGGGGCGGGTTGCCACCGCAGATCTGAGCCCTGCCACTCCGACTATCACATGCTCACATCTCATTGTATCTAGAAACTGCTGCCTCTAGGACAGATTGTTCTGGCAGCGAGCGTAAGCTGCGGTACACCCATATGACTCTCTTTAGGCTGCACCAGTTAGAAAAGTGTTCTATATACCCCTTGTGTTCTAACTAACGGCCCTTCACTGCCCTAGACAATACTCAATACTATTAAACACAAATACATTTTTTGCCTGTTATGACTGCAAGCAACCTTGTTTTCCGTCTCCCCTTCGTGCATCGTGGGTGTACCCTGTGCTGTGGCAGCTCCCGCCAGCTGCCAACGGCAGACAAGTGTTGTTACAATCATATTACAAACCACAACATAAATTAGTAGCATGAGTTCGGTCATTCTGATTGCTAGATGCAAAAATACCCAAAAGCGTTTTAGATACAAAAGAAGTGTTCAGTGTTCTTTCTTTGTGTAGAATTGTTTGTTGCAAAATGCATTGGACAATATTAATAATTAATTTGGATATTGTTGTTCTCTGCTGTTTCTAAAAACAGAGTCTGAGATGATCTGTGAATATATTACGGAAAGAGAATTAAGGCATATCGCTAATCTGATGGCTGCAGTACATTATAGAAGAGAGGTGGAACATTACCCTGGCTTCCCTAGGAACCTGCAGAGACCAGTCTTGAATGGTGAAGATGTCCAACTTTTATATCTCACCATGTTGCGGAGGACCCTTTTCTCAGCTTCTTTACAATGTTATTATTATTATTACTCTGTATTAGCCTAGTAAGAAAATTGGATATTGGCATATTAGCCCAGAAGAAAATGGAGTCTTTAGTTCATATCTTGTTAAGTTGATTCCTTTTTTTTATTGGGCCAATATAGAAGAACATATAAAGTTGCATAACCTTGGGGGCCTAAGGTCTTCATTAGATGGTTTCCAATCCATCCTTTCTCCTGGGCAATCTCATTTCAGGACAATGTCATGTCCCAGAATTAAATTGAGTAATAAGAAGTATGTATGGGGTCCAGTAACCATTTGTTACTTCGTATGTACTGTAGACATGCATAGGAACCAAGGAATTTTGTCTGCACGTTTGTGCAATGTGAAGCAGATCCCTGTGTACTTAAGACTGACTCTTTACGTAAATAGTAAGCAGGAGCGTCCGTGTACTATATCACATGATGAACTTGTGGTGTTCGGGATACTCAGAATATGGGCAATTAACTTTACCTGGGGTGGGAAGTTGGCAGCTGAGCTTCTGTCTGAGGTCATAGTCAAAATTGCTTGTTCAGCATTAAAAGGGGCAATACACCCTCCACCTTGTGTAGATAAGTACTTAGATTATTCTAGGTTCTCAACATCATTCCAGAAAAGGCTGAAATGCTGGGAAAATGAGGGAAATGTAATAGATGTGTGCCAGCAGTGTTATTTAATTTGCTCACTAGTCGTAGAAAAGCCTGTTTGTGTTGACCGAGGAAGACAACTGTTATAACATAAGTTTATTCAGCTTGTCACTATATGATCCACTAATAAAATAAAACACTGCGATTTTTCAGAAAAGGTGGCTTTGAAGTTTTTGGAACTTTCAGCATACTAAAATTGTATTTAATCTCCGACCACTCGTTTTTGTAATACGTTATACTTGGCACATGATGGAGTGGTGTAATAATGATCTGGCAAAAAGCACAGTGGGATGGCTGCTCCCCTGGCAAACACACAAGGTTGGGGTTTAATGCATCTATAATGTTTAGTGAAATCACGACTCGTGATAAGCCTGAAATCGTAAAAAAAAAGGTGGTTGTCCAATGTGAGGTTTTTCATTTTGAGGTAATGAAACTAGATGATTTGAGGTAGTAAGCTGAGCTCTGCACATCCAAGCTGCACCATCTGCTCTGTTCTCCTCCCTGACTCACCCCCAAAGAGCCTTGTTTCTGCAGATGTCTCAGCACATCATGTAGCGTTTCGTGCAGATTTAAGAGTTAACACTTCTCTGTTAAGTTGAATTAAATAAAGACCAATGACCAACGATAGTACAGTTCAAAAATAAATTTAGTGCCACAAAAATGAATCCACCATGCACTGCATTGTGGCAGTAGATCTTTGTTTTATAGCATCGTTTAGCAAGAAGGGATAAGCTGTCACTAATAATGCATAATTCTGTAGTTTTAAGAAACTTTGGACTTTCTCAACTAATATTACTATACGGTATACAGCGTAAGCCAAGCTCTTCTGCAGTAAAAGTTTGCTGGGGTTGGACCTTCATAATGTATAGGGAAGCGATGGAGCTGAAACCACAATTCTCCTGTCGACTTTTTCTTTAGTGAGAGTTTTGCCTGCTTTACTCTTTCTTTACATAAAAATAGGGCATTTCTATACACATTAGAGCAAATATTGCAGTCCGAATCAGTTAACCTTTAGTCAAAGACAGTTAGACTTGCAACGTACTCAAATTTAACTATATTGGTCATTTTATATAGAACTTTGATTTAAACTGCACAACTGAGAGAAGGCAAACTCGGTGCCACGCCTGAAAAAGGATGTAGTGGTAGACCACAGGCCCAGAAGCCTAAACGGCGGCTTGATTTGGCTTTTCTATTCTTTCTGTGGCTTTCATTATAGCAGGGCATCCTGTTTTCTGAGAAACGGCCACCTGTTAAATTAAACTGATCAGTAGTATTTTGGTAACAGAAAACTTGTTTCCAGTGTAAGTAGGGGTGAAAAACTCTAGCAGAATTCAATAACTAAACAGAACGCCATTCTAAACATAGAATACCGGCACCTGTTAATAACTGGATTAATAACATATTGATCACTTCATTAGGATATTAGGCTCTCAGATTCAGTGTATTATTGACCACTAGAAGAATTATGGGTACTGTGTGCCTCAGGGGCAGGGATAGGCAAAATATCCGTACGAGGATGCCAGTATTCGTGGCAAGATTTGTGAAGGTACATAGAATATTGTCAAAATGTCCATCACAGACCCCAGTAATTGTCCACCGTGACCAATGCTAGTGCCTACCCTCAGAGGTGAGATATTGCCTTACGTGTCCTACTGGTAAGAGCAATTTATCAGACACAGCATACCCGAAGAAACTGGCTGAGGCTGATAGAAGTTGAGGCTCAACAGTTTGAGGATATAATTCTAAAATATATCATTGTGTTATTTACATAAATATGTTATGAAATATGACCATATATATTGCCATTTTTATCTGCCTATGAAGATACTTCTCTTTTTCTTTATCAGCTGCTTCCCCATACAGCATCACACTTGGGTTGCTTTGTCTTGGCTCCCTTCTGTAAACTGATGCTATCATAAGCACAAGACGGTCACACTTTAGGTGTTAAGGAACTGACAGAAACCGATGGTATGGGGGTAGGGATTTCCACATATTAGCGTATTAGAGAACCAGTGTTGACTATCTTGTTTTTTTAATCACATCTCAATGTAATGGTCATAGTGTTGGTCAACATTTCCATTACAATATTTCTGTAAAAAAGCAGACATATTCCAAACACGGCACGCTATTACAGCCTGTTGTGTGTTAGGGTTATATAATCACCACCAAAGGTGCTATGTTGTGAACTCCCATACATCTCATGTACCAATATGCATTTACAACCATCATGTCTTCTCGGAGAACTGAAGAAACTAAGTACAACTTTTACAAAACTCGCTTTAGCCACAGTGGTGTATTCTTTGTTTCTGCCCCGTATTAATTATAGTTCTTTACTGGGAAGACGTTGGGGCTTTTGATCAAAGGGACTTATTGCTTAGAGACTGGAAACTGGGTACCAGTCATGTGCGTACCTCTTAAAATTGGCTCTGTTGTCTTTTTGATTTATGCAGAGTCAATTCACATAGCTCAGGTTTTAATGTTATTTCTGTATTTCTCTAGGTCACATTCCCTGATATAGAGAAAGCTGAATGGCTAAACAAGGTAAGAGATATGTATGTTATCTCTGTGTGAATTCATAATTTTAAATACTTCCCGCTTCATCATCAAGTAAATGTCGAGAGACATGATGTCCGTTTGGGTGGAATTGAATGTGAAACGCTCTTGTCTTGCCTTCTATAGATATTGTTAGACAGTGGAAAATGCAGATTTGGATGTTTATTATCTACCTTATATATATAATGATTATTTTGCATTTTTCTTTATTTTTCCTCCTAGACAAATTCATTTTGTAAATATCAGCATTAGAACATGTGACTTTAAAAATAAAAAGTCATTTTTTGTTTTTTCCTACCCAGTTTCTATCACAAATGTGGCCATTTATTGGTCAGTACCTGGAAAAGCTGCTAACAGATACTATAGCCCCTGCAGTCCGGTCATCAAATACTCACCTGTCAACCTTCTACTTCACCAAAATCAACGTTGGAGAGAAGGTAATGAAACAGCCATCAAAGACTCATCAGAGTTAGACTTTGGAAGCATGCTGCCATGCCTGTAGCCAACTTCTTCCACTGAACCACTTGATAAGTTTAGGAACATGCCTAAAATTGGCACGCAAATGCTACAGACTAGATCTCAAATCTCTGGGTGAGAATAATAGGTTCCTTGCCAAGTTTTTTCCTCTCTTTTTATAATACTATTTTACATTAACAGCTAGAGGAACAGTGACATCAGATGCAGAACGGTAATAAAGGAAATGTAACTAGGATTTCCTTCATATAAAATATTTTATTGTCTTTTGAATGCAAAAAGAAACAATTGAGGTAAGGCTACATCATCAGCATTAGCTAGGAAATTGAAGAACTTGTGTATCTGAGATGGACATAACAGCCATGAATTTATCCTGAAAAAGACAGGTTACTGTCTTAAAGAAACAAATAAAACCATGACCATATTGTTCACCTTCTATGATCCCCTTCCGGGTGTATTTACCTAATTTATAATTTATTTTGTGTTTCTCAGGCGCCAAAGGTGATCGGTGTGAAAGCTCACACTGAACAAGGCAAGAATCAGATAATCCTGGACCTGCATCTCAGGTAAACTATTGAAAAATGACAACGTGCGTTCAACCAGTGCTGAGCTAATTATGTCCCTAACCCTATAGGTTTCCTTTTTCTACAGTTACGTTGGCGACATGGAAATCGATGTAGAAATAAAGAAATATTTTTGTAAAGCTGGAGTTAAAGGGGTGCAGGTGAGAAATACATAAACTTGGTATCACCTTGCATTTACTTTCTGCTGCATGTTCCAAATGTCTAAATATGTAAATGTTCTTTTCCTCTCTCACTTTTTCATTTCTACTTTCTGTCTTATATGTAATAACTTAGTTTTGATTTCTTTTTGGCAGTTACATGGAATGCTACGTGTTATTTTGGAACCACTTATTGGCGATATTCCTATCATTGGAGCAATAACGATATTCTTCATCCGACGGCCGGTAGGTCAATAGTGAAAACACCTGTTAATAAGTTATTAGGGAGCCCTCGGAACCATGGAAGGGGAATCAAAAAATGTTATACCTTGTGTCGTTATATCGATGCCTAAAAGTATTTTATTTTACTTGTAATTGGAGCAGTTACCAAATATTTCCAAAGAGAACAATCCAATGTAGTTTGTAGTACATTGGACATTCGACAAGTTCGGCTGTTTATGTTGACCCAATCAAAGGTGATACCTTTGATTGGGTCAACATAAAAAAAGACATAGCCGCATAAGCTTTCAGGACCTTAGAGTTCTCTTCTTTCCATCTGAAGGCTTCTTCAGTGACTCTTCATCTTTTTCTGTGCTAATATGTTAATAAAATGTGTGCAGCTATCTATATTTTTATGTCTTTAGCGCTAACATATGTACTTAACATAATGTAGTTTACAATTATAATGGGGGGGTAAAATAAGTGCAGTTATACAGAAAGTACAGTAGTCGTACAGATTATGACTTATTTATTATAGGTACCCTGCCCTGTAGAGCTTAGTGTACAGTATAACCTTTGACTAAAAACTCTATGCTTGCTTGGACCAAAACTGTTCTATTCTTTCTCCTTTTTTATGCTATTTATAAAAATCCTAAAATGTCCCAGAGGCAGCCTTTATCTGGGATATATCATAACTACAACACATGAGAATGTTGTCCACATATAGGTGGTGGTTATGCATGTTCAGCTTTGTGCTAAGGAAGAGGGGGTGAAAAGTCAGACGGAGGGGAAAATTTGAGCCACGACTACCATGATCTTTTATATAGATAGATATGTGAATGTGTACAAGGACTCTGAGGATCACAGGAGAGATCATATATAATTAGTGTGAATCAAAATAAGCCTCGACAGTACTCGGGTACCTCCACACCATAATACTTTTGTTAATGATTAGTGTTGTGTTTATTTTCTTTCATGCCAGATGTTGGACTTAAACTGGACTGGGCTCACAAACATGCTTGATATCCCTGGACTCAAGTAAGTGAATCTCACCCTGATGACCCTGGTGTTCTCTAAACATCCCTGCTTCTCAAATATTCTCCCATTTCCCTCTTTCATTCTGCCACTCCTGTCATGTGTTAACCTCTGCCTTCGGGCAAGTTTTTGTGATGCTTTTCTTTGTAATTGATGAGCTGTTATCTGCTTCTAGTACCATGTCGGACACCATGATCATGGACCTGATTTCTGGGTACTTGGTGCTGCCAAATCGCCTGGCTATTCCTTTAGCAAAGGACCTTCACATGGCAGAGCTGCGTGCCCCCTTACCACGGGTATAGTCTCAACTTCTCATGTACATTTATCACCTCTTAGTCCCTCATTTCCACACCTTCCTGGTTTAAAAGTGTTGCTTTAACTTATGTTGTTTGTCCATCTTTCTCTGTGCCCCTTAGTAGGGTGTATTCACTAATGGGAAGATTGCAGGAGAGGTAAACACTTTAACTCCCCAATTCTCTCTACATTATGAAGGGAAAACCACAGTAAGCTTCTCCGGCAAGTAGGGCCGAGATGGCCTTTCATAATGCATAGCTAAATAAGTGAGTTGAGTTTTAAGAAATCTCCCATACAGGTACATATCCGTTATGCAGGTTAACTCGGACCTTCCCGCAGGAGAAGCTCACTCTTTGGAGGACAGACCACCCTGTCGGATTAAAAACCCTACTCTCCCTTTTTTCAGGGCATAGTTCGTATCCATCTGTTGAGAGCTCGGGATCTAAGTGCAAAGGACTTCAAGGTGAAGGGGTTGATTGCCGGGAAGTCAGATCCTTATGCTATTGTTCGCGTGGGGACTCAGGTGTTCACCAGCCGGATTGTTAGTGAGAATCTTAATCCTGTCTGGAATGAGATGTATGAGGTATGAGCGTTTTCACAACACTTTCATATACTACTATATCCAGCATACTGGACTTTTGTTGTTGATCAGAGTGAATTTTCCTTGTTATTCTTGGAGGCTATTGTCATTATGAAGATGATGAGTTCTCAGACTAAAGTTGCAATCTACACTTTCAAGAAATAATGTACATTTATTCACATTAGCTTATTTTAAGCCTTTTATATCTGTATAGTGCCCCTAACACATTTATGTGCAATGTTATGTCCACCTGGACTTGAGCATAATTATAATTATTACATAAATACAGAAGTCTTGAATTCAACATAAAGCATTGTCTACAAACACTAAAATGCGTGGATATTAAATTATTTAGATCATAGGTAGTATCAAAATGACGTTAAAGGGGAACTATCCCCAAATGTTTTAATACAGGTATCACATTAATGATTAGTTTACAAAAATGTTTCTAGTTTTTTTAAAAACAATATTTTCAGACAACTGTGCTTTTGTCCTGTTTGTCCCTTCCTTGTCATCACAAGTCATATGATGACATTTGTATGGGTTAGAAAATGAAATCCTTCGTGTGTATAAGCTGTAAGTGTTCTGATATTCATTGTTAATAAAAAGCAACAGGAATGCATATGAAATCTATACCTGCGCAGAATTATTGACTAATTTGAGGACTGCCTGTAACATTTTACCTGTAGGCCATTGTACATGAGGTGCCTGGCCAGGAGCTGGAGGTGGAGCTGTTTGATAAAGACCCCGATCAGGATGACTTCCTGGGCAGGTGAGTGGCGTCAGAGTATAGTGGAAACGTAACACCATAAACCCCCCCCCCGGGAGAAAACATTCTGGCTTTATGTCTGTGCCTCCTGCAATATGACTTATAGTCTAGCAGTCTGTTCCTTGTGTATGCAATTATACATTATTTATTTTGTTGACATTGCTATTTGTTCTTTCTCGTTGTCAGGATGAAGTTAGACCTGGGTGAAGTGAAGAAAGCTGGTATTCTTGACAAGGTTAAAGGCAATACCACTGTTTAATACTTTGTGGTGTTTCCAAGGAAGCCTTTAGTATCTTTGATATACCACATTGTTTTATCTCTTTCAGTGGTTCACTCTTGCTAACACAAAGACAGGCCAGGTACACCTCCGACTCGAGTGGCTGACTCTTATGTCTAATGCTTCGCAACTTGAGCAGGTAATCAAATCCACCACATTCAATGTGCCCACAGGTCAGATTAATGTCAGATTAATTCAGTAAACCACCAGCGATTTACTAAATGTACATTAAGGTCAGGCAAAACATTTCTCCTCACAGAATAATAATGCATTAGGAAGTTCTTTTTCGTACAGGACTGAAATGCCCCTAGTTATTGGTGTGAAATTTCACTAACTTGCTGAGATTTGCATTACCGCCTCCTCTTGTCTATAGGGATTCATCGATTAAATCATGAGTTTGTAGGTTAGTTAAAGGTTCCACAGACCACCAGTGGTGTAAGTATGATTTATGAAGGCCCAAATTTAGTAGGTTTCTCATTAAAGAAGGGCTGATCTTGCCTTGAATAACTCATTAGATTACTGTAATGAAGATGCCCATATGAGTTATGCAGGACCAGCTTGTCTTAGCTTGCAGGAGAAGCTCAATAGAGTTACCACTTAATACATAATTAAGTAAATTAGGTCTGGTAGGATAGGCGATCATGTGAGAGCTATGTTTAGTTAGTCCACTAGCATTGAACATGTTCTTCATTCTATGCTCATGTTGATGTGTATTCCATGCAATATGGACCAATTCAGAGTTTTGTCCCGTTGGGACTGTTGCATTATGAGCTGTAATGACGCTGACCTTACTTTCCTCTCACCTGCTTCTTTATTGACATAGATCATGAAGATTAACAAAGAGATTTCTTCGAAAACAACAGGAGAACCATCTGCAGCTATCTTGATCATTTACCTGGATAGAGCACAAGACCTACCTGTGAGTAGTTGGTGATTTGTACAAATGCAGTAGGCACCCTATTTATTGTAATGCATTGAGGTAGTTCAGTATTCATAATGTGCGGTGGCCATGAACACATCGATAGGTGTTATGACTTTTTTAGATATTCGGTATATGTGAAGCAATGTTATGTTTTTTTTTGTGTGACTACTTTCCACAGTTTTGTATGCCTGAGCATTGAAAGTGTTCAATATACCTTCCACAAATCTTCAGCTCTTTACTTCCTAAGGAATAAGATGTCACACCAAATATATATTCACTAAACCAAAATATAATGTCCCTGACATTGTTTTATGCCACAATTTAGCTTATTTTAACTTTAAGTTAGGTCAAGTGGGGGCTACACCTGGTAAACGTGTTTTATTGTGACAGCTCCTTTCAAAGTAATTGATGTTTGGTTCATTGAACACTTCCTAAGTTACTCATTAGATCTTTAATCGGCTCTAAAACTATATTTATTTTATTGGTCTTTGTCTCACCAGCTCAAGAAGGCAATGAAGGAACCAAACCCAATGGTGCAGCTGTCAATACAAGACATGACCCAGGAGAGCAAGGTAAATGACATGATATGGAGGGTCAAAGAGCAGAGGGCAGCTGCCAGTGGTGGAGATCCTTTACCTGAGGGGTTTAATATAACACTATGATGACATAGTTTTGTATGTGTAGAATTAAACTTTAAAGAGTTTAAGCCTCTTGGGCATACCTAAGTTGCTTATGTTCCCTCTTTTTGCCCAGGTATCAATGAGGTATGTCTTGTTTTCAGTAAAATGAGTGGACCATTTTCTCAAAATGCAGCCGACCTCCTGGCCTGCAGCATTGCTGGGTCAGCTGAGAATTCATGTACATGGGCAAGCTTTCTGATGGCTGGCTACAAGATTGGACCCTGCAGCCAGCCAGTCCAGTGATATGCATTCTAAAGCTGGACTGAGCAGAGCGATGTTTGGATTTTAATGTGTAAGATTTGGGGATCGTAGTTTTCCCACACATGCACATGCTTTGTCCCACAAAATTATTTCTGCAGCGCCCCGGAATCTGAATGAGTATGCTTTATAGCGTGTGCTTCCCTTTTTGTATTTTTTTTGTGTCTATAAGTAACTAGGCATTAATGCCTCTATGAATTAGACATGTATAGTCATAACGCCCTGCAGCTCTATACAATTTACAAATAATGCAACCTTTTGGCTTTTTCACCAAGTTATATTAATTTGTGATCACACCCCCACCAATTCCTTGTACATGCTTACAAAATCATCAATTTGACTTGGCATGTCTCTTCATCCCACAGACTGTACACAATAACAGCTCTCCTGTTTGGGAAGAGCCTTTCCGCTTCTTCCTTCGTGACCCGAATCTGCTTGACCTGGACATACAGGTGAGATCAGAACTAAAGGAAGCATTTTATGCCGTGTCTACTCTGTATATTATATTACATTATATAGAGATAGCGGCAGCAGATTCTGTAGCACAATTACAGTATGAGGACAGTGTACAGTTAAATTAAAATCAACACAATCAAGACACACATCAAGACCTACTGGTACAGAAGGAGAAAAGGGCCCTGCTCATTGAGGACATTAAAGAGAAATGAGAGAGAAGGGGAGAGAAACAAGCACAATGTCTTTGTATTCTTGTAGGTGAAAGATGATGACCGCCAGCACTCTTTGGGATCGCTGACTCTACCGCTTGCTCGGGTACTTTGTGCCGATCATCTGACGTTAGACCAGTGGTTTCAACTGGAGAACTCAGGATCCAGAAGCAGAATCTACTTGAAACTTGTCATGCGGGTAACAATGATAACCCCTTATCTGTACTCGACAAGACTGAACGCTGTGCTCTCCGTATTGTACACTGAAAAATATCCCCCACTAAGCAGATATTTTTGTAATGTAAAATGCAACATTCATCAAAAGGACACACTCTATTCAAGGACATCATACTATTAAAACTGATACCAATTTTATAATCCTTATGTCTATTACAATAATTGTATATGTATTATTATACATATGTGCATACACGCATATATTTATGAAAAAGGACAGATACTATTAGTTTATTTAAATCTTACCGTAGTAAATTGTTTTAAGCCTCCGTGCATACGTTCTGCAAAGCCAGAGACAATAAAAACAGGTATTTAATCGTGGTACAAATTAAGCAAAACCTACATTTTATACAACCGTAAATTATTTTGCTCTGTTATACATTCAATAAATCTATAAAAACTGTTTCTTAAAAATTAGTGCTTTTTAGAGTTTTTTTTAAAAATTTTTTGATATACGTTTTCTCATGTTTATATAAATATATATATAGTATATATATATATATATATATATTTATATAGAGTTATGTTGTATGGAACTTGTTTTATTAACCAGTTCCTCATGCTAACGCTACATGTTATCCAACATCCATAAGTGATCTCAGAGTGTCCTTCAGCTAAACCAGCAAAAACCTGTATTTAAAGAATTTCAGGAATTTAGGCACAGTGATGTTGGATTATAGGTTATAGACAAAAAAAATTGGTGTTTCTTCAGGTGACATAACAGTGACGGTCTTTACTGCTTAAAATTCATAGCGTGTCGTAGACACTTATGTCATTTGTTTTTGGTAAACAGATCCTGTATCTGGACCCATCGTATGTCCCTGTGATAACAGAGTCCGAGAGCCCTGGGATTGAAGAGGCTGCCGTTGGATCCAGTGTGGATATGCCTCCGAGACCCGAAAAAACCAGTCCCCCGGAGAACTTTGCTACGGAGGTAACAGCGTTTAAAGGAGGATAATATCATTATATGTATATAATAATATATGATATATGTATATTATATATATATATATACGTCAAGCTGTCTCTAGTCCACTAGTCTAAAACACGACAGGGAATATTTGCTCCAGGTTCTGTACCGCGTTGCTTTTAGGATTTCTGGGTTGCACAGATCACAGGCTTTGGACATGGCTGTGTTAACTGTGTGCTTTATCATGTATGTAATAATAACACTGTTTGCAGAGCTTGCTTCGTGTGTTCGTGCTTGAAGCAGAGAACCTGATTGCCAAGGATAACTTCATGGGCGGCATGATAAAGGGAAAGTCCGACCCGTATACCGTGATACGAGCAGGAGGAAAATCTGTGCGCACCAAGGTGGTGAAGGAGAATTTGAACCCCCGCTGGGAGCAAGCGTTTGAGGTATTGACGTTGAGTCTACTATTCCTTCTGAAGATTATTATGATTAATATACAGCGCTGCACAATTTTAAATAGGGCAGTTAACACATACATAACCAATATACATTAATACGTAAAGACACATCAGGAGTTGAGAACCCTGCCTTTCCTACAATCTAAGAGGGTAATATGGATAATTGGAACAAAAAGAGAGGAAGGTGAAAACTTATGTAGCTTTATATCTTTTTGTATATTGACCCAATAGGAGGATTTAAATGTCAACATATATGCGTAGTAGATCTCTTAAATTCTGACACATCTTTGACTTTTATGGTAGAAAACTGGCTCAAAATTATTAGCATTATGTTTTCTAGATTCAGCTTCACACATATAGCCGGGACTAACTTCTGTCCGTCCAGCCGGTAATGATACACATATTCCATGCCCCTTTGCTCCTGATCCAGGAAGATTATGTAGACCTTGTTCAAATCTCAGTATACCGAATCACAGTAAATCCTGTTATGTTTCAGGTATTGGTCACAGACATTCCAGGACAGGACATTGAATTTAATGTGTTTGATAAAGATATTGACTCGGACGACTCCTTGGGAAGGTCAGTATATGTTTTATGTCTGGCCCCTGTTAGAAAGAATGTATGGTCTCCGTAACATGCTAAATGCGCCCAAATAGCATGCCCGTGCTAAAAGGAAACTTTGCACCTTAATTTTTTATTTTTCAGTTCCAAAATCCCAGATTTCCAAGTGATTTTTTTTTTCTTCATAATTTTGCCAGCTGTGGTTTACTTTTATTAACTGGCTGAAGATGGTAGTATTGGCATTTTGAGGATGTTTCTATTTTGTTTCCTCTCATTCTTTTCCAGCTGTAAAGTCAACGTGAAGAACATTCTGAAAATGAAAACAATCGATGAGGTAAAATCTATTATTAGAATATTGAAAATATAAGCTATATATAATATAAATACATTAGAATATTGTCTACCTCTTTAGATTATAAATTATGAGTTTTTACCTCTAAGCTTATTTATTTAGTTTTTCTATAGATTTTATTTTTTATATAGTTGCCTGGAACTTGACACCATTTAATTAATTAATAAATCTTCTTGTCTATCGCACTCAGTGGCTGCCCTTGCAGGAAGTGAAATCTGGGAGGCTGCATGTCCGAATTGAGTGTTTATCTCTTCTTATGGAGGCTGCACACCTGGAACAGGTAGCGTGTTCTTATACTTTTTATTCCATGCGATGGTTTTTATCCTCTGCGCAAAGTCGCTTAGATGTTTTTCTTCCAGGTGCTGATGATAAACAGCCTAAGCCAGCCGGCTAACAGCGAAGAGTTCTCTGCAGCCATCCTCTTTGTCTATCTGGAACGTGCCAGTGATCTGCCGGTGGGTTTCTTTTCCAAGTTCCTGGTCATGTTCTTTAACACGCTGTGCTTTCTGCCACCACAATCGCAATAACTAACCCCTAACAGCATCATATTTAAAATATATGTTCTTTGTCGAGAAACTCATGATGGTGTCTTTGTAAAACAGATGCGGAAAGGTACACAATCTCCTGCAGCAAGTGCAGAGTTAACTGTGAAGAAAGTCACTTACAAGACCAAGGTAACTCTACAAAATATCTGACTTG